>VXAD01005617.1:1063129-1122053 GCA_013399195.1 Dicrurus megarhynchus
GGCAGAGCCGACCGCGGGCCTGGCGCTCCCGGGGCGGGCAGCGCGGCCCGGCCGGGTTTGTCAATCAGCCGGGCAGGAGCGCGGGGCGTGCTGCCCGCTCACGGTCTGCTAGAGACCGTGCTTGCGGTTCTGTGCACAGCGTGCAGTTGGTGAGTGGCTTAAAGATACCCTAGGTACGTTCTTTTATTTTGCTTGCGGACAAAAGTAATTTTTATTCTTGCATCAGGGTAGTTAAGTAATCAAGGCTGGTGTGTCACCTGAAAGGCAAACTTCCCTGCAGCAGCTTTGAGTGTTGTGGGAGGATTTTGGGCAAATACTTTACAGCCAGCACTCCTACTGAAAGAAGTTATGCCTCCCATCTCCGGGCATAAATGCCTGTTTGGAGAACCAGATTGGCCACAGACATTTAAAAGAAGGCTGAAGTTACATGAGAGGCAGTTATAATAGCTTACTGCTGCTAGCAGCATAGGAAAGTTCATGCTTCCTTCCCGATTTCCACATGCCACCTTGCACTGCTCTGGGATTCACCAGGTCCTTTCGTGTGCCTATTCCATTTGCTAGTAGGTTGAAGAAAACCTAGAGTTGTTTTTTGCAGGGTTTGCTAACTGAACAGGCTGAGCACAGGATCTAGGGGGAGGAGAAAGGGAGACCTTGTGTAGTTTCTTTCACTTTGCCTTTTATCTGAGCGTACATTTGCCATCAGTCTGTGGCGGCAGAAAAATTTGTGATATCATAACAGAGTGGATTTTATTTGAATGGAAACAAACACCTGGGGCTCCCCACTGACCCCTGGTAGCCGTTTCAGCGTATTGTTGACAGCAGCTGAACAGGTTTCATTTAAACCTCCAGATCCTGTAGTCATTCGGGTTTTATTCCTAGAGAGGCATTTTTGTCACTTTCACTGAGCCTCCCACAAAGTTTTGACCAAATTTACCGTGCCTGATAAAACTGCCTGGGGAGCAATTACTGTTTTTCCTAAGTATTGGAAAATTTGCTTAAATCTACCTCGTTGTAATGTTCATAACCTTTAATTTTCTAGCAGTTTTTATACAGCAATAATTTGCTTGCTCCCATTTTCCTTTGAAGAAGAGCAAGCGTGAAGGAATGACACTTTTTTTTTTAAGCATTCAATTTCGTATGCTTTAACCCTGTTTCAGAACTTGGGGTCTGTGCCTTACCTGTGACTTTTATAATGCTAGCTGCGCACCAGAAAAACTCCCAGATTGTTTTTGAATCTTCTTCTTGTATGATTGAGATACTGTAATTAGATAAGGCTATAGTTCTGCTTACATGGCAGTTATAATCTCCAAAGCCATGCTCTTTTTAAGTTTAGTTTGACCTTGAGGGTTCTTTAATTTTGTGACCTGTGTTCATTGGGTTCCCTGTACACTGTAATATAGTTGCTGCTAGCGTCTGAATTTAGTGAATTCCACCAAATGTTAGCGAGGTTGAAATGGGCTCATCCATGCTTTGCTTCCCAAGAGAACAATTCCGATGTGTCTGATGGATAAAGCATGTAGGCACTTAAATAATCCTTTAGGTCAGAGGCACACAGTTTATTTTGTTCTTCCAGGACTTAATGTGAGACAGAACAGTAAATTGGACATTTAAGCTGTTTGGTGCTTTAGGAAGGTTATCTTACTTTTTTTTAGCTGTTGCTAGCAAAGGTCTCACTGTACCTTTGCTACATTCTTAAATGGCACTTTTACCTGTGTTGTGTACAGTGCCCTGAGCTTGGATAATAACAGTAAGTAGAATTATGTTTAATGAGGAAATCCACACTGTTATCAAATCTGTCCCCTACTCTGATGGTAAGAAAATTCGTTAAGTGCTCTGAAGATGTCCCCCCTGTAGGTAGTGGAGTGCTACAGCAGACAGTCTTTATAGCGAAAATGCTTGTCCTGATGCGTGACGTCATCTTTGCTACAAATAGAGCAGATTCTGTTTTCCCATCTCTAGTGAACCGTTCTTCGTTTTCAGAAAGATCCTGTGCTGTTTTGCAATTGTAGCCATGTCCTCCATCTTAGTTATGTGTTCTCTGGCTTAAGCAAACAGATTCATCACATGGGTCACGCTTGCTGTACCTCAGCGTACTTGTTGCTTTTGTCAGGACTAAGCTGCCATTCTCGAACAGTTTAAGCTATCTGACTGCTGTGGTTACAACTGCCTTCATCTCTTGCTCCCATCAGTGCTTGAGGTGACTCACAAAGGCTCTAAACTGGCAGAAAACATTTTTTTCTGAAGCGGGGTAGGTTTTCTGTTGATGTAGTGCTGCCAGCAACCACCGGTCAGATCAGTACTGAAGCCAGTGGGAGGCAGAGAGTGGGACTGTGACAGCCAGCAACTAGATTGACTGAAGCTACTGTGAAACCTCAGCCTAATTATGTCTGTGTTTTCCTGAAATCTTGTGCAGAACGGGACAACGCTGGTATCGAGTAGAGCAGATTTGTTGTTCTGCAGTCTTTTTTTAACAGCAGCATACTCGCTTTGTGTTTCTCTAATCCTATGCTTCTCTGAGGACTGATGCTCAAATTAATTTTCATTATTGTCATTAGACTTCTATCCTATATGTAGCAGCATGCACTGTCCAAGTCAGTATGCTGATGTCCAGAGAGGCAGTTTCTGTTGTCGCATTATGGTGTTGTGTTTTCTGCACTTGAGAATGTGCCACTTGTGTATTACCAGCTTTCCTAGCTGTGCCTGGAAGTGTTGCATGTGTAACGAACAAGGCAACACAGATTTCAGCTAATAATGAAAATCCCGTTTTGGTTTGGCTGGACACTGGTAGCTTGGGTTTGAGAGCACTGTTTGCAAGTGCTTGAGCTACCCTGCGATTTCCTGCAGACTCAGTTTGCTGTAAGCCAAAACAGTACCAAAAACTGTAGAGAAATCATGATCTGTAACGTGTATTTTCCTTTTAAGTAGTTTGGTTATCAAAAGGAAGTCAGATTCTTTTTTCTAAACAAATCTGTGCTGGCCAGTTGTTACTTCTTACAGTTTCAAGATCGGGACTACTCAAGTAGCAGACTGTGGGCTACATACAGACTGAGATTAAATTTTGGCTAGGCCTTCCCCAGAAACAAGACACCTGGTCTTCCAGAATGGGATTTCAAACTTCCTGCTCTCTTGTGGAGTTACTGCAGCCAAAGCATATTTTCAAATCTTTGTGTTACAGAATTGCCCAGCAAGTTTATGGTGTTTTAGGAACCGGAAAAATGGCTGCACTCTTAAATGCTGTAATGCAGTTATCAGTGTTCGATGACTTGTTCTCACGTCTTCCTGTCTGCCTCTCAAAACTAGTGTGAGACTTCATACTGTGACTGAGTGGATGTAGTAACTGGCTGCTGCTGGAAGGGTTAATTGCTGACGATATCTTTTGTGCTTGTCTGGCCCCTTGATGAGCAGCTAGTTCATCTAGGGAACTGAAGCGAAAGGTGATTCAGTAAAACTGGCTCACTAAGAGGTCAAACAAGCTCCAGAACCAGATTGTCAGTATGGGAGAAGGGAACAGGACGAACCATGGCAGGAGGGAACAGCTGCCTTAATAGCTCAGCTTTATTGTGAAACCTTTGGATGTTTGAGCAAAAACATCTAAGGTCCTTCTTTTGTTTGCCTGACTTCAGTCTCCTGTGATCTCATCTTTCTACAAAAGATCTCTGCAGTTATTTCTCATGGTTCAGTAATTACTTTGGCTAGTTCTTGCTGGAAATTTGAATCAATTTTGTCATATTCTGCTGACTTGAATGCATTGAGCTTGCATAAATATTTAACTAATATTTTTCTTTTCTATTCTACACTTCTGACTCTTTGCTAAAAATTAATTGCCATAAATATTTTTCCTAATGAATTATTTTATGAAGACTTGAGCAAAGAAGACATTAAGTTTTGTTGTTGTCATCTGCCTTTCCTGTTAAATAGTTGGCTTAGAGTATCACTTCTCGTCTCTTATAATCTGTGTTCTCTGTCCTCCTGATTTGAAGTCTAAATGCTATTCTGTTCAACTTACCTTCAGTCAAGTGTTCTTGTTTTTTGGGTGGGGTTTTTTGTAGGATTCTTTTCAAAACTTCCATATACCTAGAAAGTATCTTTTGATAACTTTTATTTCTCTTTAATCTTTGTTGATTCTCTTCCTTGCACGCTTTGGCTTCTGCTGAAGAGAATTTTCATGTGTTAAATTGGTGATTTTCTTATGTAATCTGTAGTATGATGAACTGTTTAGGAGCGAAAAATACTCCTGGGTGAAGTTGTTTTGGCATTGTAAAGCATTGGAAAGGATATTATATGACCACGTTAAGATCACACTTTTTGTGGCAGCCAGGGGGACTGAAATCTGAAAAAGTGGACCAATTTTTAACTTAGGACTTATTGTTTCAAAATAAAATGTTTTTCTCTTGCTGCCCTTGAGAACAGAAAATGCCTGTTCTAAGAGATAAGTTTATTTGTGTTTCTAATAAAAAAAGGTTGGTAAAGCTTTTGTTCTTCTCTTGAAATCCCTTTTCAATATTTCAGTACCCTGCCATTAATTTTCCAGTGTTGTTTCAAATAAGTGTGTGTTGATTTAGAAATTCATAGTATTTGGTTATTCCCAGTTAATATTCTGTAGCATTGAGCATCTGCCTTCACCTGTGTTTAGAATGAAAGAGCTACTTGAGATGTTTAGTCCTAGTAAGTCTGCAAACAGTGGGCTATGCTGTCACTGCAAGCAAAAGATGGAAGGAAGTTCCTTCCTTGATGGAAGGAAATGAAACCTCCTCATTAGCATCCTGAGATAGGCAAGCGTTTTGTTGTCCATGTCTTATTTCATCAGGGGCTGTACCATCTTACATTGTGGATGCTGAATAGTTTGGTAACTTTTTGCCATACCTGTTGGGAAATGACAGGTTTGAAATACTTCTTTTCTGAAGAAGAATATTTTGAAAATGAATCTGGAAGTGACAGTGTGTTTTAAATATCTACATTTTAAAATAAATGTATTTTAAGTGCCACAAGAGGTCTGAAATGGGGGACAGCAGTGATGAAATGTGTTTGGAATTTTATTGAGGCTCTTCAGACCTGCATAGCAATTTCACTCCCTTTTTCAGGACACTGTTAGCACTTGTTGCTATCTTCCCACCATTTCTTTAATTTTGTTTATCAAAACACCTATTTTTTCTTACTTACCAGATGTTTTTATATCTTTTTTGCCTTTGTAAAAAAAACCTGAGGGTATTTTCCTATTCCGGGCATGGTAGCAGTTTTTTCTCCAAGTAATTGCTCATTAACTATTTTTGCCCTTGCATTGTATCAAAAAAGTTTTCTGTTCACCGTTCACATATTGCTCTGATCTTTCATCTTCTCTCCCAGTGTGCTCTGGAGAGCAGTAACAACCCACCTTTGTCCTTCTCTGCTTTAAGTAACAATTTAGTATCTCACATTCTGTGTTAAAAAAAAAAAAAAAGAAAGAAAGAAACTGATGCCTTCTGAAAATCCAGGAACTGTAATCAGAGTGTATCAGTGTTAGTACAGGTTTTGTGCAGCTATCCTAGAATATGCTTTAACTGATTAAATAGTGCAAGCTGTAATTCTTGAGAGACTTGGCTTTTTGCTTTCGCAGTTAGTGCCCAAGATGAATTAAACTGGAGTGGTGAATTTTTCCAATGCCCACCTTTGTGTTAGGAAATTGTAGTGAGACTGATGCAGAGGTGCAAAGACATTTTTGCTGTGGTTCTGTTTTGTGAGTTACTGCAGTGGGAGATTTCTCTCTTGGGACTTCAGGTATGACCTCACAGAAGGCCAGAAGACCAGGTCTTAGTAGAAGCCTATATCCTTGAGGATATAAGACAGGAAAAAAGTCTTCCAGGGCATCTAGAATAGTGTGACACAGATAGATAAATAACAGCATAGTTTCAAGTGTTCATTGTGCTTTTATTCAAGGCCCTCATAGCTCATATATTCAGTAGATTTTTTAATTGGTTTTAAATTTTTCATTCTTTCTGGTTCTTCTCTACAGATCTGGTGACAGCCTTTCTTCTATCCTTGGTAGACTTCTACCTGTGGAAATCACATGGTGGAGGAGGCTGAGCTGATTTTATCAGTGCTTCCTGAGCTGTGCTTTCTACTGTGAACCCCAAGGGGATCTGATACTTGTAGCAATTGCATCATTGAAAATCTTGATTGAGTTAGCCCATGTTGTTATTCATGTCTCATTGTGAAATGCTCTTCATGATTCAAAACCTCATCTATAGGTGTTCATTAGACAAAATTGACTGTGGATGTAGTACAAGAGTGATAGGGAAGATATCAGTAAAAATGGAAATACAATAGGTTTTTTCACTGTTCCTTTATGTTTGGCATTTATCAGCTTGATCTTAGCCTTTGAAAATAGAATATGAGGTTTTACCTTCCCTGTTGCCAGTGTTCTTTGAAAACAAAATAATTTTGTAATTTTGTGTGGCTGATTGGTTTTGGTTTGTGCTTTTTTTTGTTTGTTTTGTTTTTTTTTTGTTTGATTAGTTGGATTTTTTGAAAAGCTATTTCAAGATTTTAGCAATGCTGCAAAACAACTGAGAAGATCACACAGAGGACAAGGTTGCATAGGGAAGACAGACAACAACAGAAAGAAGGGCATTTGAAAGCTTTGAATTTCTTGTTGCGTTCTGCCACATCTTGTCCTTCCTGCCTACTAATTGCTATTATTTTGGGTTGACTCATTGCCAAGAAAAGTGCCCAGGGTAGAAAACTGATTTCTCCCCTGGTTTAGGCTTCATACACATGAACAGGTGGGAGTGTGAAGCAGTTCAGCTAATTCCCTAATGTTCACCTTGTATACCTTTATGTATAAGAGCAAGCCAAGGAGAGGTGACACTGAGCACAGTCATTCTCTTGGGTAGGCTACCTTGGCACCTGAGTTCTTCCTTGGGGACAATATAAACTGAGCTTCTTGTGGGTTCCTAAGTAAGACATGGCTTATAACTGGATGTTCACCTGCTCCAACCAGGTGAAAAATGAACCCAGTAAAAGGCACAGCACCTCCCTGGGTTAGTACACCAGATGGGTTCATCTTGCAGCTGCATAATTGCTACCACATATTCCAGGGAAGCAGCAGGAATGTACAGTTAGAGGCAGGGCTGCTCCTTCTGTGTGTTTCCTCCTCCATCCCCGTGCCCCAGTTTCCAGCGGATTAAGTATAACATGAAACTGCATGCTCTTGGTGTTGACACAGGCACACCTTGTTATGGTCTTTGTTCCTCCATTTTCTTGTGCCTGAAATTGAGATAATACCTCTGCAGAGTCCAGGTTTGTCCTTTGAATTTTAGTGCTGTTGCATATGCAGAGTGCTAATACCTAAAAATGTAACAGTGAAAATATATAGCTGACTAGTAATGTCTGCTGCTTTTTTTTCCCTGGTGCTATTCTATTCTAAAAATCAGTCGGTTTATTTTGTAGCATCATAGACTAGAGTTGAGTCAGAAGGGACCCATCAGGATCATTGAGTCCAACTCCTGTCCCTGTGCAAGAATTCCAGCCCTGAGAGTCACACCATGTGCCTGACAGCATTGTCCAAAAGCCTGAGCTCTGTCAGGTTTGGTTTTTTGACTGCTTCCTTGTGGAGCCTGTTCAGTTGCCGGCCACCTTGTGGGTGAAAAACTCTTTCCTGATACTTATCCTGATATCTTTTTTCTTTTAATCAGAACGGTCTACCAGCTCCATAACGAAAAGTATTTTACTGGTTTTTAAATTAGTTTTAAATCTGCTGAGTTAACTAGTGGTAGAAATCTACATTCATTATCAGGAATGCTATGTCTTTTATTTCACATCCTGTGGCTATCAGCTGACTGTATAAGCCTTAATGTGGTTATACATGGAAAGCAGAATATAGAGGAATGGTCTGTCAACAACGTTACTTGTGATGACACATGAAAAAGAACAACAGCTGACCAAGAAGACCAGGAAGAAAAAAATGTCTTCAGTTTTTTTTTAGATTCCAGACTGAATTTTTAAGGTTAGTGGTTGTTCAGAATTCAGGTGCTGATAGAGAAAAGCTTCATTTGAAATTAGGTGCTTTGTGAATTTGTAACCACATTAAACTTTCTAACCTTGAGAAATTATTCCATTTTAAATTTGTGAAATCTGTGGGGAGAGTAGAAAAATCAATTCTCCTTCCTCATATTTTTGTAGTTTTCCAGCTTGTAGTTGTGAATAGAGATACTTGTAACTGGGAAAGTTAGCACACAGAATAGACTTTGCTTACCTGCTGTGCTAGTCTGATAAGGGCAGTATACTTTTTCTTTATTCCTCTTTGCTGCTTTCTCCTTGTTGGTTCGTAGTATGCTTGGATATTTTTAAGGAAGAAGCAAACATTTTTCACTCATTAAATGTATTTTTGGCATAGTTAGTAGGAAAAAACTGTTTCAGTTTACTCACTGTAAACTAATGTTACTGGAAAATTAATTTTCTTCTTCTAAGAAGATATTTTTCCATATTGGCACATGTGTAAAACAGTTCCAGAAACCAAATTAAATACTGTGTTTTGTTTGGTGATTTAATAAGCAGTCTTGAGCTTTCTTATTTATTTACAACATTGTGGATAGAAATGTCTCTGTCTTCATCAGACAGAAAGTTTCATTTCTTTAATGAAAGCACTAAAGCCACAAGGGAGATGGAAGAGTTGAGTGTAGAGTTACTTCAGTTGAGTGTCATGAACATGAAACACTGTCTAAATAGCAGTTGCTGTTAATATTGTTCTTAAAGCACAAAAATTAAACAGTATCTTTCAGTAAGGAAAGATGTGTGTTTGTTACAAGTCTGTACATTCATCTTGACTGTGTTAATGGCCCTGTTATAGTCCAGTGAGTTGGACACTCAACTAAAACTGGCATGTGATTGTCTGAGCTACAAAGATTTTTCAAGCATGGCTATGCTTTAATTGCATCATTTATTTTCTTTTAATAAAGGTTTAATAAATAGAGTTAGTACTGAATTTAAAAGCTCCTGGCTACTTCTAGACTATGCCTGCATCAGCCATAGGTCTCTGAAATGTTTCGAACAGACTTTACAATACAAAGGACTGACTGTTGTTTGGACAGTTGCTCAGGCTGTTTGGATTATGAATAATCGTTAAATTTCGGGAGCCACCAAAACTGTTGCTCTTGTGGTACTGCTCCTCAATTAGAGTTTGCATTCCAAACACAGAACCAATTGTACTGTAATGTACAGCTGCTTAAATGTAACGTCTTCAGAAGCGCAGAAAGCTCCCAAGTACCTTGAGCACTGGTGGCTGTGGTTTAGTGTGGTGTATTTTAAGCCTGTCCAGGGGTCTCACATGCACTGTGCTTTATATTTTTGATGAGTCAACAAAATTCCATAATACAGCCCATTTCCTCCCCCTTGGCATTCTTTGAGTTTGGGGGTGTGTGGTTTTCTTCTTGCACTACTGAACTCTTGCACTAGTTTTCCTTGTTAGAGCTGGTGAAAAGTGGACCTCAGAATGGAGTAGCTGCTGTCTGTTAATAGTCTTGGTCCCCCATCCTGAGACTTCATCAGTCCCGGTAATGAAATTACAGATCTGACCAAGTGACTTTGTTGCTAGGCTACCTGTCCTCTCAAAAGCCAGTTGTTCTCAGCTTTGGCTGACCTTTTTAATACAGTGATTTCTGATTCAATATAGTTACTAAACTTCAATATCCTCTCCACAGTTCCTAATCTGTTGGATATCTGCTGGAAGCCTCAGTGGCAGAGGTGAATATACAAGTGTTTCATGTTGCAGTGGCTTCTATAACAGTCCATTTCTAATGGATGTTCTTAAATTGCATACACAAAGAGAGTAGGATAGAAATGGCCTTTGGAGCCAGGATCTTTTCCCATTAGGGATACGTAACAACGTATGCCTCAAATCCTAACAGTGTGTTACAGACTTCAGTTTTTTCTGACTTCTGTCAGTAGTTGGTCTAAAGTGTATTGGAAAAAAAACTCCAAAAAACCCTCTTAAACTTCACCCTGTTTTCTCTCTTTTCTGAGGCTAAGCAAATTTGTCTTTCATAATGAGAGTCATTTTGCTCATATGTACAGCATGTAATGTACAGCGTGTACAGCTGACTTGGAGTTGCATAAGGACTTGGCGGGTGTCCAGCGTGTTTCAGTTGCATTTTGCTGGTGGCTGCCAGGAAGTGGCAATGCAATGTCACAATGAATAAGTACATTTGGGGGTTTTTAATGAAAAAAAGTTTTGCGTATCTCAATTTGTAGTTGTTTTTGATGTAGGTATTATGTATGAATATGTATGTCTCAGATTTCTGTTTCTTATGAAACCCATAGATTGCAGAGTCTTTGTAGCTAAGCCATTTCTGAATATTCCAGTAGCTTGTTTTCTGAATTGAAGTCTACTTTTAGAATGCTTGGTCTTGTATGCTGCTGTAGATTGTGATTCTTGAAGCTGCACATGGAATAAAGCAAAAGAATGGAAAAGACCCTGGTTTTTGACGTTCACCAAAGGAAAATGCAGTTTTAAAATGTATTGTTGCCAATGGCGACTGTACACATGTAAAAATGGCACTATTGTATTACCTGGAACTTTGTGCTGTCTTGATTTGTTGGGTTTTGTTCCATTGTAAACCTTTTCCATCAGCAAATACAGTTCGTATTCACTGGTAGGACTCAGTATTCCTTGTGGATAATACATCCCTAAAGACGGGCTCAGGGGCCCGTGTTAGTGGCTTTTTGGTATGGACAAGAATGGGGATCTGGGAAAGGGGCTAAGCCTTTCAGTAATCTGCCAGGCTGGGGCGATTGCATTGACTTCTGCCAGGAAGTCTTTCTACATTTGTTTACCTCAGTGTTTCATAAGATTTGGTTTATGTTGCTTAAATACAACTTTGATTTTACTGGCTTCATTTTATGTAAAAACTGAAGGTGTTTAGCTTTTATAAGTAAGGGGAGTGATGAATCCCTGGAGCTAATACCTGTTCTAAGGATTTCACTTGATTTTGACATGATTTGCATTGGTTTTTTATGAACTTTTCTTTCTCCTAGCTTTCCAAGACCAACTTCTCCAACAACAATGATTTTCGGGCTCTGCTGCAATCCCTTTATGCCACATTCAAGGAATTTAAAATGCATGAGCAGATTGAAAATGAGTGTATCATTGGTTTGCTTCAGCAGCGTAGCCGGACAGTGTACAATGTGCACTCGGACAACAAACTCTCAGAGATGCTTAGCCTTTTTGAAAAAGGGTTGAAGAACGTAAAGGTAAGTAGTCTATAAGAGAGATTTGTGACCTGAGGAAAACGTGCTGTGTTTATGTATTAGTTTGCCTTGACTCTTCTTAATATTCTCTGTGAATAAACTAAGGAGGAAGAAGAAACATGTATGTTTTTTTGATACTTTCTAGTCTGAAACACAAATTCTTTTGCCATTCACCACAGTTACTAAATTTCTAGTAAAAGTTCTTTTCGGAGATGTGTTTTGTGACAGACGGTCATCACTATAGTTGGAAGTGTTTTGGAGAGACAGCATGGAAGTTTCAAATATAAAGGCTGTTTTGCTAACTGATCAGAAGTTTCTGGCTATATAAATAATGGGGTTTTATTAATTTGTTAGGAAGCCTTGAGGATCTTTTTTTTTGTGGTGCACAGTGTTGTATTATTGTCACAAATGGAGATGATTCCCAGACTTCCAAAAACAGCATTGTTTTATTCTGTGACTCATGTACTCCTTCCAGTAATCTGTAGGTCAGCAGTCCTGTTAATGATCCAGTCGTCAAAGAACTCTACATATTATTTCTCCAGCTGACTTTTTTGACAGTGACTTTAATCTAAGTTCTTCTTCAGTAGAATTCTTCTTGAATTCTTCCCTGTCTTTCTCTTGGTGTACCCAACTCAACTCCCCCTTCCTGCCCCCTAAAAACTAGAGTCTCCAGTAGTCATTTGACATCCCACATTACATTTCTAGTATGTGTGGTCCAGATTTTCAGTAAGAAAAATACTAAATATGCAGTTGATTGACTCCATTTTACCATCTAAGCTTGGTTTTGACCTGGGAACCCTAGAAATAATTTTTGTGCTATGCATAATAAACCTTAAATTTTATCTTGTGTCCTTTAATGAAACGGGAAAGGAAGGAAGGTGAAAGAGAGAAATTTAACACTTGGCTTTGTTACACCTTCTCTGATAGGATGCTAGTGTTGCTCTGTTACTTCATTTCTTAAGTGTGCAAAACCAGATTTCTTTAGATATGTTAACTCTAGTTAATGTTTAACTATTTTTAGGGAGTGATTAGTTTAATTTAAACTGATGGCTTAAGCTTGGCTCTGTAGTAGTCAGGGTTTCTCGATGTTGTAGAAGTTTGAAAAGAAAAACAGCATTCACAGTAAGAGTTAGGAGGAACTTCAGTATGTTGCAATTACTGGGCAGATTTCAGAACCAGCTTCTTATTACTAACTCAAAGAATTATCTAACAAATTGATACATGAGGTTGGTTTAGCTTGAATGTTTAAAAGTCAGTTACATCTTTATTTAAGAGTTTTTTCAATTTCCAAAGTAAAAATCTATACAGCATGTCTGACTATAAATTCTGTTTATAATTTGGAAGTTAGAATTTTAGAATACCTAAGGTAAAATGCATTCAGTTAAAAGATGAAGTAGAACTGTTGTATCCTAGAATACTTCGTATACGAACCATGCAAATACTTAAATTTGTTACTACTTTGTACTTTTTGTGACATTGTAGATTGGCAGATTTCAGTCTTTGCTCCAAAGTGAAAATAGGATTAGACAAATGAATTCATATATGCTAAGAAAATTAAGTTGGACTCAGGCAGGAAGGGAATACTTTTCTCTGCCTGTTAACAGGCCAGTACAGAGTGTCAGCGTAGTTAAGTAAACACATTCTTACCATGAAGTAGAGCAAACCTGCTGCATGCATGGGAAGGGCATAATGGGCTTTCCTTTGAACCACTGCTTTATTGGACAGTTCGATTCTTGAATGACTGGATGAGATCGGGTAACCATGAAGTCTTTGCTTTCTTCTCAGAATGAATATGAACAGCTAAACTATGCGAAACAGCTGAAGGAGAGATTGGAAGCCTTTACCAGGGATTTCCTTCCTCATATGAAAGAGGAAGAGGAGGTAGGTGAAAATTTTCTTCAGATGTGATGGTGATCTTCCTTGGGGTTTGGAATGACTGAATAGGGACAAATGGCTTAGATTCAAAACTCATTGTTTTTTAAATTATCTGGTTTTATTGCTATGCTAATTTGCATTCAGGACTATGGTGTCATTGTTCAGTTCTCTGACTGGAAAGTGATGTGTGCTGAAACTGAATATGTTGGAAGTTTATGATGAAATTCTGATTCTTGAAAAAATTGATAACAAAAGTCCGCTGGGGCTGGGATTTGTTTGCATCAAGTGGTTGAAATGGATGTGTAGCAAAACTTAAGTGAGAAGAGAGAGGTCCTATGAACCAGTGCTTCATGACTCAAACTGACACTCCCAAACATCGTCTGACCTATATTTGAAACACAGACCAGTACTGCCAGTCTGATGATTTATGGGTATCCAAAAACTGGGAAGCATCTTCTGAAGTCTGTCCAAGGGAAGTCTTTTCTCATGTTTTTCTTCCTTGCTACTTTGCCTTCCATGTGAGTACGTTGATAAGTTACATAGATTAAGCAACTTGAATTCCTTCCCTTTTCTGGTAGGGAAAACAATTAAAACAGCTTGCCCGATGCCGTGCAGTGATCTGTTAGAAAGCAGAGGGTAAGAATTCAAAACTTCCATGGTCCTGTCCTTAGGTTCACTTACTGTATGACATGTTTTACTTCGACTGAATTTGAAATAGGAAATTCTGTGTTGGCAGGTCTGTGTAGCATTATCAACTATTTCTGTCAGCACCAGTTCTTTTTCTTTCCCTTTTTCCTTTGTTAGGTTTTTCAGCCAATGTTGATGGAATACTTTACTTATGAAGAGCTGAAAGATATTAAGAAGAAAGTAATTGCACAGCACTGCTCACAGAAAGAGGCTGCAGAATTCAGAGGTTTCAGTAAGTGGAATCAAGCCGAAGAGCTTCAGAAGGTCTTTAAGTATTCTGTGGATGAGAAGACAGATCAAGGTGAAGCATCTAATTAAAGTAACTTTCAAACTGCAGTTTTTATCTAAAAAGCCACACCAGTGATGTACCTAAAGTTATGTACAGGCAGAGCAGTTCTTACAAAATGGGCATATCTGCAAACCAGTTTTGAAGTTTCAGAAACTTTACTGTTTGGTATGGGCATCTTGGCAGGTTGTAATGTAGATAGTACTTCACTGTTTACCTTGTTCTGCTTCCTTCCCTCCCATGCTAATATTTGATACAATGAACAGATGGAAATTGTAATTAACTTCTAGTTTCACACTTACTTTGAAATGATATTTTCTATCTGCAGACTCTGCATTTCATTCTTGGTTTTCAGGACAGCCTTGTAATCTTTTTCTGTTGATGTTTTAATAACACAGAATAGTTAGCCAAGTGACAATATTTCAAATTAAAAACATTCACCTTCCCAGCTCCACTCCCTAACTTTCCTGGGCCTCTCAGGACTGAGAAAGGAGCTGTGAGTGTGGAGTAATGCAAGGGAATGAATCTGTGCAGCGTGTGAGTAGGTCAGATGAAATGTGTATTCTGAAAGTGGGTATTTATTTTGCATTTATCTCTAACTACCTTTTCTGGTGAAACTTTTAATAAATGGATAACTAATAAAGTACACTTCAGGCTTGTTTTATGACTGCTGAGTCAGCCTAAGTTGTCAGTATTCACAGTTTTCACTCTTAAAAAAAAAATTGATGCCCCAAGGAAGAGGAGTTATTGTACCAAAAGTGTAATGCTGGGTGTGATACGTAGAGCGAGCTCTCATGACCTGAGTTTGTGATGTTGATAAGATGTGCTGCTCTCATTAGAAAAACTTGACAAATTGCTCTGTAATCAGATTTTTTGGATGGAACTTGACTTCTCTGAGCTACTCAACTGGTCATTTTCTGCCCTCCAGGTGAAGCCTTCAGAAAAGATCATGGTCCATTCTGTGAAATACTTTTGAGTCTTAACAGATGAATGTGACAGGTGTAGCTTTGTGGCATTACTTGCTGTTAAATCCAGCTGGAATAGCAGTTTTGGGACAGTAGTAATTCTGCAGTCATTATGTTTTAGACTTTGGGAGAGGAGAATATGTGTCTTGCATTCATTTTTTAGAAAGGGAAGAAAATAACATAGCTTGCAGTCCTGTGCAGGCTTAACTGCATTTTCATGCGAAATTCTCTAACTTACCCAGCAACATGCTAGTTGTACAAATAAATACATTGATTCTTCAAGTGAAACTGTATTTAATTATATTTTGAAGTAGCAATAGCGTATCACATGTTAGCGTTTACATTATGCTCACTTTTGAAGCTTCTTTGCAAAAAAAAAAAAAGATGCTTCTCTCTCTGTGAAAATTTTAGGTACTTTAGAAATAAAACCCCACTATTAGTAAAACCTGCTATTTCGAAGGACTCCTGAAGACTCCTTTAGAAATATTTTTTTTCAAGGAAATTGTCCTGAAGTAAAACATTAAAAATCTCTTAAAACAGCAAAAGGCCTCACTAACCAAAGCTCTGAAATTGTTATTTTATATAGTTGGCTGCTCTCATTGCAGTATGGCAATCAGGGAGAGCTGTTGGAAATAGTTCCTCCTGCTGTCCATCGAAGTATTAATTACAGTGGTCAAATTTTAGTCTCTAATCTAGTACTTGGTATTACTTTACAACCTGAATGGCTCATCGCCATTCAGAAGTTAAAATTATCAATGCTAGCAGCTAAAGCTAGAAATAAAATTCAAGACAGCTGCAAGGAATTGAGCATGAACTTTTCTGTGTCCCAGTCAAGAGGCTGAGCACTTCCAGCGAGAGTGGTCCCAGCTGGTAGGTTCCACGTGCTAGTACTGTTTCCTGGGAATGTGGCAAACCAGGTACAGGTACCATCTGCAACAGAAGGCATTTTTCTTAAAGCATTTAATTTATAGCAGGTACTTTCATCTTTCTGTAGTTGAGTAGCATTAATTTCCTTTTTTTTTTTGAATGAATGAGCCAGATGAGAAAGTGGTAAACAGAAAACTGAGCTGGTTTGTTGTTGTTGTTGTTGGTGTTGTTACAGTGAAAGCCTTTTAAAGCCAAACCTGTCTTTAACAGCAGTTAAAGTTTTTTCAGACACATTTTTTTTCATTGTTCTCATCAAAATGTGAGTTCCACTACTGTTATTAAAGCTGTGAGGCTGTGCTTCACTTAACACACACTTTCTGTATTTCAGAAACCGAAGTAACAGGGCACACCACAAATATTACTAATCTCCCTCCTGAAGTAATGGTGACCATTTTCAGTTACCTTAACCCCCAGGAGTTATGTCAGTGTAGTCAAGTAAGCACTGAATGGTCACAGCTGGCTAAAACTGGATCTCTGTGGAAACATCTTTACCCTATTCGCTGGGCCAGAGGTAAGTTACATTTTTTGAAAGCACATCAATTATCAGAATTTTTGAGCCTGTAAAAGAGAGTGTTTTAGTATAGGTTGTAATATACAGTGAGCCTGACAGCTGAGCATGTGAGGTGTACCTTTCTGACAAGGATAGTGTCCTGAAACTTGATTAAATGTTAAAAATCCCTAAAACGTACTTCCATCTTGTAGAAGTAAGAAACTAGAAGTTGTCTTGGTTGAAACTCATGAGTAGATTTTGTATCCAAACCGTTACCTAGCTTTACTGAGGTAAAAAACTCCTTTTTTTGCTTGTATGAATGCTAATACTATGTTCACTAGTACAGCATCTGAATTATTTAAGAATCTAAGGAGTTTTGAATTATAAAGGCTGCTGTTACACCTACAGTAAAATTATTTTCTTAGGTTACTAGGTAGAAATAAAATGCATAACTGCAGAAAGGAAGTTTAAAATAATGTTCCCTCACAATCTAGTCTTTTTATATTCAGGCTTCAAAGAAAACGGAATGAATCTTTAGTTTTAGTATTGATTCTTTAGGTATATTACTTCAATAACTTCTACTGCAGTAAGTGGATTTTATAACTTTTTTTCCTCAAACTCTCCTTATTAATTAGAATTTCCTGTTGAGAAGTGTGACTTTTGCAAAAGTACCTGTTCAAAAGACAAAATACTCTCTATTCCAGTGAGGCCAGTTGCAAGTCATCAGAGTGTATTTCTAGCTTTATGTCCATATTTATGTGAGTATTAAAGAATCACTGGAGTATGGCACTGCAGGCTTCACAATGCTGCCACATCAGTGTAGTTCAGTAAAAGGAGAAAGTCTGTCCTATTTAATAAGTTTTTTGTATGCCTTTAGGATTTTAAGAGAGAAAGCTCTGTTTATATAACTTAGCTTTAGAGATACATAAAAACTAAAAACATCTTTCTGGCCAAACCTTTATGGCTTCTAAAATTTGTACAAGGTAGAGAGGAATTAAATAACTTTCTGGTCTGAATTACTTTTTTTTGTTTGGGTAAATCTTCCTGAAAACAATAGTTTGGTTCTTGAGCTTCCAAAGACTGAGTAGAGAGGCTTCAAAATTCAAATTCCTAAATTTTCATTTGAAACATTGTTGTCTTGATAATTCAGTGCTGCACACACAGAGAAAAAAGGTAATTGGCAACTGCTTAAAATGAGTGCTTCAAACCTGGTTTGGCACAACAGGAGTCTGGTCTCATGACGTACTGTTTGTACTACTACAGCTGTTTGTGCAGAAGTGCTCTAAACTGGGTGGAACCTTCTCAGATGGGATTAATGGCCACAGGGAGGAGAAAAGAACTGTAGTTTTATGTAGGCTTAGTTAAATTTTTAACTTTTTTTCCCCTCTTAGTACACAGAAGGCTTCTGAGGCTTCTTATGTAATATGAAGATGGGTTAAAGGCAATGAGAAATGTTACCAAAAAGTTTTACATCACGGTTGACAATCAATTAGGATTTCATTGTCATTGTGGTATTCATGTAAGAAACCTTGTTCTTTTAGATACTACTCAACAGGAGTTGCTCTTGCTTTAGGAGCAGTAGGGGTGGTTTGTTTTTCAGCATGTCTACATCGAGGGAGGCAGCAGAGCTGCTTATCCTGAGCCCAGCACTGCAATATACCCAAACTGGAAGTAAATTAGTGACTCTTCAGTAACCTTTGGGGGAGGGGATGCTCCACCAGCTAAAACAGCAGAGCTGTTGCTGATCTTCACGTTCATCCAGATGTTCTAAAAAATGATTGTGTATTGATTTGAGTCATATGTATGTTATCAAGTACTGTGTAGCTGTTTTAAGTAGGGTACCTGTGGAATTTGGTTTTTGTGATCTCGGAGTTGTCATGTGCAGGGACTATAACCAGGCTGGTTAACTGTATATTTGTGATATTCCAGAGGAAGAGAGAGTTGTCTGCAACCAAATGTTACACTAAAAGCTGATGATTAATTTATTTACCAGAAAGAACTTGAGGACCTAGGCAGTCCAAATATTCCATGATTGTAACTTACTCTTGTGATTATATTGGTCCCTTCTAAGTTAATAAGGACAGCAGGTGTATCTCAGAGAGGCATAATATTATGGCTATGAGTTCTGGGATGGTACTGAAACTGTTGCAAGAATCTTTTGAACCTTAAGGATAAAGATCAGACAAATAATTATATTAAGGTTTAGTCCAGCCTTAGTTGAGATGCATTTGAAATTCATTTATGTCTCTTAAATCGGGTCACAGTATACTGAAAAGTTATCATTGCTGGTTTCTGCTGCAGTGAGAAATTTTTATTAACTTCTTTTCCTTCTTTTTTTGGGGCGTGGCGGTGAGTAGGTGACTGGTATAGTGGTCCTGCAGCAGATACTGAGACCGAACCTGATGAGGAATGGGTGAAAAATAGAAAAGATGAAAGTCGTGCTTTCCAGGAATGGGATGAAGATGCTGACATAGATGAATCTGGTAGGTAAAGTTGATTTTGGTGAATTGTTGTTTTTTTTTTTCCTGAAGATGCCATGGCTATAAGGAAAAAGCTGAATGGAAAAAAAGGGGAATGGAGGTTGGCAGGAGAGAAGTAGGCATCTGATTTTAATGACTGGAATTAATTTGTCTATGAAAGAGCAAACATGAGAGCAGGTAGAAGAGTTATGGGGATGTGTCTGGAGGTAAAGGCTAGGCTTTATCTCTTCAGAAAGTTTGAATGAATCATCTTGCATCCTGATGCACTCCTAGGCTTGATTTAAAATTTGTCGTAAGCTGTTAAATCACAGATACATATATATATGTGTGTGTGTGTATATATATGTATGTGTGTGTATATATTTATATGTGAAATGCCCTGTGAGATAGTATTTTGATACCTAAAACAAGTTGGTGGAAACAGCTGCCCCAGGCAGCCCTGAGCACTGCATAATCTGTAGTAAATATTTTTCCAAGTCCTTTAATGATTTTCAGTCTTTCTCTCTGGCTTTATTTTGCAGAAGAAGCAGCTGAAGATTCACTTGCCATTAATATAGCACAAATGGAAAAACGTTTACTTCATGGCCTAATTCATCATGTCCTCCCGCTTGTAGGCTCCTCAGTGAAGACATTGGTATTGGCCTACAGTTCTGCAGTGTCCAGCAAAATGGTGTGTGATTTGAAACTTGCATTTAATAATTGTGGCTATGCAATCTTGGGTAGTGTAAGTGGGTTGCAATCTAAAAGAATATTGATTTGTAGGTTGTCTCTAGACACTGTGTGCAACCTTACTGGCTTGTAACTTTACTGATTATATTCCTTTCTTTTTTCAGGTTAGACAGATCTTGGAGCTTTGCCCCAACTTGGAATATTTGGATCTCACTCAAACTGATATTTCAGACTCTGTATTTGAAAGGTTAGATAATTGTTGTTTCCCTAAAAAAAAAGAAAAAAAATCCAGCTTTTTAAGTGGTGGGTTGGAGAGGTGGGGGGGAATTCAAACATTTTTTAGTCCATTGCCAGTAATGAAAGAAAGAGAACTCAGGTTGGGAACTCCCATGTGATTTATGACTAAGAACTAAACCAGAGTAACAAGTCATTGAAATACCAAGTGAAACATGTAACTTCGTAGTGGCCATTTAAAATTCTCTGTCTTCACTATTGGATGCTTTTTACCTATCAATGTGTAGCTATCCATAACAATAGTTGTGTTTTGCTGTGCTATTAACAACTTGTCCATAGATTTTTATGGAGTTGCTCAGTTAAGGAAGTTCCTTGGTCTGCTACAGCTGGTAGGGTGTGGAATACTGCTATTTCAGACACTCAAATCAAATGGTAGGCAAAGCTCTAAGGCTTAGGTGTATTGACTGTGGATTCCCGAGTTTTACTGAGGCCTGCATGTCAGTCCATCATGTCCTTGATGTTAGTGGGATGGTGTGTGGATGCAGATCCTGCACCAGTGGGTCTTACTGTGGTATTGAAACTCAGTGGGTATTTCAGTGTTCTGCATTGACATCATGTGGTGCTCTCAGGGAGTGTGAACACCACAGAAAATCTTACCAGCATGGATGCTGGAAGCAACACTCTCCAGCTTGTACAAGAAGTTTTATTTGAAATAAAAGCTTTGTAGAATTTCCAGGGCTCAGAAATCAATCTTTGTGAGCTTTTGTCAGTATTTAGTAAAATTTACCTTATTTGTTACTCCTCATATATCTGTATTTACAACACTCCAATTTGTAACTCAAAAAATGAGTTTGTCTTGCTCTAAATATAGATAATCACTTACAGAAAGTAAATGATGGTAACATTAACTATGGATAGGTAAAGATCAGTTAAATCCCTTATATACTTTTATAGCTAATAATGTAAAAATATTACTGTAGATAAAAATTCTATTTCACTTGAAAAAGATAAGACTGAGGGAGTAAGCTTTTGTTAAAATGAAAAAGTTTGTTTTCTAATTAATGATGGAATAATTAATATTGTACACAGGAGCTATTTCAGGAATCCATCTAGAATTCCTGAAAGAAATGGGAAAGGACAGGAGGACATATGATCTAAGTACATTGGCATTTCAGTATGTGTAAACTGCCAAGCTTGAGAAACTGAAAATACTAGAAATTGCAACTCTTGCAATACTTAGAACTGAATATTGAATCTCAGATACATTTTTTGGGGGGTAGGTGTGGGTGAAATTTGCTAGTTCAGTATTTTCAGCCTTTTGAGACGTTAACTGTGATGTTTAGTAATTCAGATGTGTCTTGGTAGCTTCTGTTGAGTGTAATGCAGTTGCTTTTTGAAAATGTTATGTATGTATTTGGTGCTTGCAATCTGATCTATTATTAAAACATTTGTTCAGTTTATAGCAAAGTTGGATTTCTTTTAAGTCTCAGTATATGGACAAATATAAATTGTTACTGATTCATGAATGATTTCACATTTCTCTGGACATAATTTTTCTAGGCATACATAGAGCACTTGGAGTATCAAATCTAATCTGTCTGGGGTGGCTTCTTTGAATATTATGTGAATTAATACATGTATTTTATTTGTGAAATGTTCTTTCATATATTTAGCCTTAACAGCTATTTCTGAGCAAAAACTAAAAAAACTGGACCACCAACAAACCAAACCACTTTTTTTTCCCCTCTGATTTCAGTTGGTGTTCGGTTGGGTATTGTCAAAATCTACGCCACCTTGATCTGTCTGGATGTGAAAAAATTACAGATGTGGCTATAGAGAGGATTTCCAGAGCACTGGGTATCATATCAACTCATCATACCAGAGGTATTCTGAAAAGCTGCAGAAACAGGAACGCTAAGACTTTGTGGAAAAACAGAGAGATTACTCTGCAGTCCAACCAGAAGTATAATTGTTTGCATGAAATCAGCAATGAAAACCTCATTCAAGGAGGAAATGGTGAGCAGCACTGGACTAAACCTGATGGCTCAGAAAACTTCAATTCTGCTTATGTGTGGATGCTAGATGCAGATGATTTAGCTGACATTGAAGATGCTGCAGAGTGGAGACACAGAAATGTTGAAGGATTTTGTCTTATGGAACCAACATCCCATATTAATTGTTCTGCATCGTGCTACAGTAGAGACATTTATGGGTTAAGGACTAGAGGGTGGCAGCAGCACTGTGCTTCTACTGACTTGATTTACTGCGGTCACTCGTTTTGTTGTGCTGGGACAGCACTAAGAACTATTCGAGCACTTCCAGAGTCCTCTGCACTGTGTAAAAAACCAATAAGGACTAAGCAGTCAGAGAAAAAAGACTCTGTGTACTCTGGGAGTGAAAAAACAGATGAAGAGACTGCACGAGTTCTTCAGTTTCTCAGTCTGTCAGGCTGTTACCAGATAACAGACCGTGCTCTCAGGTGAGGAGACATTTTCAAGCTTTTTTGCTGCAGGATATTTTTTCTGATTTTATTTGTTGGGCCACTCTGGAATGAATCTGTCTCATTTCAGTAGAAACATTTTTATTTGAGAAACTTTGCTAAGTTTTAAGTGGTCTTAGCTTCTTAAATAGTTACAGTATTAGACTTGAAAACTTCTTCCAGCTTTTCTTTTGGAGATAACAGTAAAATCTTTTATATCTGTCTTCTGAAGTCAAGTATTATTGTGAATTTGTTGTTCCAGACAGTATTAATGCTTTTAGATTTGAGCTGTAGTGATTTCTCGTTAAGAAATTGTGTTGATTCACCAGTTTTTTCATAATGCTTGCCAATATGCTTGAAATTTTATAAAACTGGAGTAACATCTTGATTAACCTGTCTGGATAACGACATAATTTATGGACAGGCTGAATTGATGGGCTGAGGCCAATTGTCTGTTCAATGAGATGAAGTGCCAGGTCCTGCCCTTGGGTCACAACAACCCCAGGCAGCGCTACAGGCTGGGGACAGAGTGGCTGGAAAGCTGCCTGGTGGAAAAGGACCTGGGGGTGTTATTTGACAGCGACTGAACATGAGCCAGTGCGTGCCCAGGTGGCACCTGGCCTGTATCAGCAATAGCGTGCCCAGCAGGACCCAGGGCAGTTCTTGGCACTGATGAGGCCACACCTCAAATCCCGTGTTCAGTTTTGGGCCCCTCACTGCAAGAAGGACATTGAGGTGCTAGACTATACCCAGAGAAGGGCAGTGGAGCTGGGGAAGGGTCTGGAACACAGGTCTGATAAGGAGTGGCTGAGGGAGCTGGGCAGGCTCAGCCTGGAGAAAAGGAGGCTCAGGGGAGTTCTTCCCACTCTTTACAACCACCTGAAAGGGAGCTGTAGCCAGATGGGGGTTAGTCTCTTCTCTCATGTAACAAGAGGAAATGGCCTCAAGTTGCACCAGAGGATGTTTAAATTGGCTATTAGGAAAAATTTCTTCACTGAAAGGGTTTTAAAGCATTGGAAGAGGCTGCAGTGGGAAGTGGTATACCTGGAGTATTTGAAGGATGTGACACTTGGTGATGTAGTTTAGTGGTGGATTTGGCAGTGCTGGGTTAACAGTTGGATGTGATTATCTCAAGTCTTCCAGCCCAAATGATTCTATGATAATTTTGTATGTGCAGAACAACATGTTAAATATGACCTCATATAATAGTTGAGGAGGAAAGAATGTTTGACTTGAACATTGAGACGGCTTCATGAGTTAACAGAATTTTCTGTGTTTGCTATTTGCCACTTGTCTTGGTTTGAAAGACAGGTGTCTGCTAAGGAAGGCAGGAGCCTCCCTTGAAACGAAAAAATGCAACCCCCTTCTCTCCGAATTATTATAATTTTGAAATTAGGGGCTTTCAGGCAAAGATATGAAGAATAGGAATAACAGTTCTTTACTACTATATATATATGTATAACAAGGCACACAAACAACAATAACTATGGCAGTGACAGCAAACAGAACCAGTAACCCAGTGCCAGCCTCCTCGGCTCCAGGCCCTTTCCCCGCTGGTGCAGTTACGGTCACAGCCGGCAGCGGTGCTGGCAGCTCCCGGTGAGCAGGGCGGGTGCGGTGGTTCCCCCTGGGCAGGCGATCCTGGTGTCCGGCCGGACCCTCGGGAACAGCAGGCTGGAACAGCAGGGACGAGCACAAANTGATACTTCGTATTGTCAGAAAAATGGAGTTAATACTTCGTACTGAAAATGGGATGAGGCTGAGGTACTTGCAGCCTCCTGCTCAGGTGTGCTGCAGCATTTAAGGCTAATTAAAGCTTCTTGGAGTGGGAATACTTCATGCATACCTGTGCTGTTTGCTGTAGTAAACTGAGGAATAGTGTGAGGTGCTGCTGGCATTGATTTTTCTCTCCTGAGGTTTTGTCCTCATTTGATGTTCACGAGTACCAGCTGTTCAGATGTCTCCTTTGGTTTTTCTGACACTTTCACTCACCAGTGTTACCATTCCTCAGGGTGTGCTTCAGATATCTGGGCTTTGTGTTGGTGCTTGTATTTCTTGGAGTGTTGCAGTGGACGTGTCCTGACGAGTTTTGTTAGGTGCTGATGAGGTTGTTCTGTGTGTATTTTACGTAGTACTGGTTTGGTTTTTCATGACTCAGTAATGTGGGAGCGAAGGGACATTTGGTCACTGAGTCATGGCAAGGGTTTAGTCGTGGTGTTGGTTTCCCCATTGGTGCTTTTTGGGTGAAAGTATTTAGGAGCTGAGAGTGTGTTGCAACAAGTGCTTCTTGTAGTCACAAGAATACCTGGAGTCCCTGAGGAAAGGGAGTGAAACCCCCTAATAGAAACACATACCAGTTCATGTATTTCATAGAAGTTGTTACCTGATTGCTGGTTTTGTGGCCAGCAGTTGTACTTCTGCCTGCTGCCAGGAGAAACCTGTACAGTGATGCTCTGAAGGTATCTTCAGTTTTATGTCCTGGCTTGAATCTGAAGTTTGGTGATTCAAGCCTGGTATTTTTTTTCAGGTGAGTGAGCTTGTTTCTGCTTGAACTTGGGCTGGCTTCTCTGAGCTCACAGAGAAGTGAGCAGGGTCACATGGAATTGCTCAGGTGCGGTACATCTTTGTGCCTGTTGCAGCAGCAGCCAAATTGTCTTGCGCTCAGATGAAAGCTAGAGAATTCCATTTGAATAATAAGATGGTGTGTTGGCAGAGAGAAGCTCTGCTGTCAGTTCTAGGAAAGCACAAATTTGGATTCCAAAATAAATTCAACAGAAAAAAGAGTCAAACTGTGGGAAGCATAATGCACCAAATTTGGGAGTGTCATGTTTTAGTGTGAGATGAGGAATATACATCACCTTGGAAGAGCTGCCAAAATCAGTGGTATTTTGAAGAATGGCTTTGTAGTTCTTTGAAATAGTTGGTCATCTCTGGTGTCATCCATAAAAAAAGTGGTTTCCCGCTGAAGTCTGTCTTCAGGAATTGTTAGTTTATGTAGAAATCTGTTCGTTTTCCAGGTCTCTTGGGCAGCTTCAGGGGTGATCTCCCTTTGAAAGAGGGTATGGAACTGCCAGGTTTAAAACTCCGTGGTTCATTAGAGCTGTGTTTGTTGTATGAGGTGCAGTGGGTCTGTGACGGGTTGATGCAGTGGGGCACTTGCCAGTGGCGTGCCGTGCGGGCTCCTAACGCGTCTCTTCTGTGTGTCCACAGGGCATTGACTCTGGGAGGAGGACTGCCGCATCTGGAACACCTGAACCTCTCGGGGTGTCTCACTGTAACTGGTGCAGGCCTGCAGGAGTTAGTTTCTGCATGCCCCTCTCTAAAAGATGAACACTTTTACTACTGTGACAACATTAACGGTAATGTCTTTTTATGAAGATGTGATGCTTTTCTGGGGAGTCGTGTTCGGTGTAAGGACTTTTTTTAAAAAAAAAAAGAACCACCAAAACCACACCTTTTTTTAAATGTCTGTGTAGCACTGCGTTTCACAGATTAATTACAAAATGATAACTCTTAAATCGGTTTTTCCTCATTTTTTGGTGGTTTTTTTTTTTTTTTCCTGGCATGACACTAGTACAGTTCTGTATTGCATAGGAAAGTATTTTTAGTGCCTGTATCTCTTAACTTAGTTTAGCATAACGAATAGGGGTAGAAAGTAAGTCTCCATATAGCTGCTAATACACACTTGTCCTGTCCATATCTCCACTGTAAACCGTGCAGTTGTATGTTTTCTGTATGGTCATAACCTCAGACGGAGGCTTCATTAGGTTGGTACTAAAGCAGGGATTTTTAGGAAACGAATGATGTGTGTTTTGCCATGCAAATCTCCCCTATTGCACTAGTTTTGGTATAGGATATTTTTGATCCTACCATCACATGTCCTTATGGAAAATGTAATTCAGCTTTTTTTCTGGTTTTGTTTGAGTGAGTAACTTAGGGATGGATCTAAGCTGGAGACAGATCTGGATAAACGCATAAAATGTGTTCATGGTACGAGTCTTTTCAGTGTCAACCACACTGAAATTCAGTCTGTTATGTTAGGTCCAGTAAGCATTCCTAGCATTAGAGATGGGAACCATGGTGTGACTTGTATTCCATGTGTGAATTTAAAACAGGTAAGTGCAACAGAAGGCAAGGGAAAAAGAGGATAATAACTGAGTTCACAGGATTGTGCAAGCTAATCGTGTAAAACAAAAATGGATTATGTGGAAGTTTGTGGTGTCCAGCTGAATAATTTGCATCCCTATTGAGATGCAGCCCCAGCCTGGGTGCTGGCTGCCAGAGCTTTGGTACTGCAAGTTAATCTGTACTGATATTTGGATATCCAATCCATTGAAATGGATACAAGAGGATGCACTTGGATTGGATCATAATATTAGAAGTGAAAGTATTAAATCATATTTTGTTTCTATAATTTTTGCACTTTATTGACACTGCCTTTCTTTTTTCTTTTGAGACACTTGCTTTTTGTTACTTCCTTCCATTCCATCTAGACTACAGCATTTAAAAAACTATTTTCTGTTGTCTTTCATTTCCACCTGAAAATTTTAAGGTTCTTTTTTTAAAATCCTTCACTGACTCTCTTAACTGCATTATGTTGAGGGTAAAGATGTCTTCAAAGACCAGTTAGAAGCCTTTTCCTTTTACGTCTGATTGCTTGCTACTTTTCCTCTGTTTATACTTCTGTCTTTAATACCAGACGTAATTTGTCCTCAGACATTTCTGGTTTTCATCTTGTCCTTATAAAATACGCCATAAGGTCTTTGTATTAGTTTACAATGTCCAAATCTGTGTGTGAGTCCACCACTTTAAAGCTTGGCTGTTTCATAATATCCTCAAGAAATTATTTAAATTTAAACAGAATATTTTTGAATTATTCTGTGAAGTTGTCTGATCCTCTTCCTGTTTATTTCCTTCCTTCTACTACCTGCTGGAATTTGTGAGCCTATAAGCTCTACTTGGTTCTCTAAAGCATCATGCATGCCTTTGGATCAACAGCTACTCCTGTAGAGAGAAATGCAGAGGACAGTGAGGCTGTAATGGTCTGACTATATTGAGATATAGTGTCATCTCAGAAGTTATGGCTTTATGGAAAATAGCCTTTATAAATTAATTCCCTGCAGTTTTATCTGGGTGTTGTTCCTTGTATTTTCAATCAAACTTCATTGTGATAGGGCTATTCAGTGTGAAACTGATGCCTTATCCCATTCTTTGGGCAGCAGGATTCCTACAACAGCTGTTTCTGTATCATTTGGCATTTCTAAAGTAACTAGGGAAAGCAATAGCTGTTTCATTTAAACCAATCCATATCTGAAGCCATTTATTGGCACATTTTTAGATTGTATTACTAACTGCTGCACAAAGTTTACTGATCTGTTAGCATATACAGAATAATTTCATAATTTTCTTCGCCCACCAGCTTATCAGTGATTGTTTTTGGGGAAGGAGGTGTATTCTGGGATCAGAGGTTGGAAAACTTGTCAGTCTTGCAGAAAAAAAATGGAGCCAACAGCATGGAATTTAGCCATCTATGAATAATAAAGATACAAGTTTGTTATCTGCTAAGGAATAAGGGCTTTCCTTTTACCTGCGATTTATTTTCAGATTTTTTTTTCTATAAACAGTGAGCCTGATGGGACTGTTTACACACAACCCAGCTTCATTGGAATTTCTTTGTGGAGGGCTTGATGCATGTGTTGGCACAGCATAGGTAGGCACACTGGTTGCAGTTTTTATGTTTTCAACAGCTGTTGTTCTGCCTTTTTCGTAGAGCAAGACTAGAAAGGGTAGAGCAGCTGTGGTGAGGTAGTTGGGTCTGAGTCTGACTGCTATTGCACACCAGTAACGTGGTAAAGTTTTTATGACCAGAAGCCATGAATTTGCACATACTTCCAGATCTATTTCCTGTGTGTTTACTGTCAGTTTGACTTCAGTTTTCGGTTTGCATACTAATGTTTAGGATCTCTTATGTTTTTCACAATGCTGGAGTTAGATGACCCTCAACTGCAGCTGAAAGCAAATCTGTCAATATACATCCCTTCTAATGGCTGATTTCATTTGTCTCAAACAAACTTGGTTGTGGATCATGCTGAACTCAGCAAGAAGAGTGTAATGTTCGAGTTACATCTTGCCACTGAGTTCTTGTTTTCCTAAGGCTGTTTTGTCCAGCTGTGTCCATTCTTCTGACTGTATTCTTAGTTTCAAAGCCTGGAGTGCTTTCAGCTTTGGGATTAGAAAAATGGGGCTCCCTAATTTCTGCAGCAGTAGCTCTTTGCAGCATTTAAGTATGATTCAGTTTCTAGGTTTTTTTTAATTATGTAGTCCTAAGGTGCTGTAATTAAAGAAATAGGGCATTAATGAAATAAAGTTGTGATTCTAATGATTCACTCTTCTGGCATTTAGAGTGCCACTGGTCATAGTTGATCTGTCTTTCAGCAGTGGAGCCAAGACTTTGCAAGTTCTTTTAAGCTGTACGGAATACTGCATACAGACTTACGTGGGAACACAGTGTTCGAAGAGTTAGGTCTCAGTCTAAATTCTACAGATTACCAATGTACTCACAAATCTCTGAAAGGATATGGTATGGTGGTGGCAGCCAGTTGCCCTGGCAGGAGTGGTTCTTTTACCATAGTCTTGGTCTGTGTTGTCATGTATTCTTGGTGGAATGCCAAACTTCTTCCTAGGGAATCTTGACTAATTTTTGTTCTGCTAGTGCATGTAACAAAATGGAGTAATCAAATAGCTCTGCTCCTCTCTTACATTACCAGACATGTTTATATGTTCACCACAAGTAAACAGACCTGACCTCATATTCTGAGTCCACTAAGCATCTGAGTAATCAGATGTACATGTAAAGAGCATTACAATAATCCAGTTTAGAAGTAGCTAAACCAGTAACATAGACTGTGGCAGGTTAGATGAGAATCTGATTAATTTTGCTTTCCCAGGTGAACCCAAAACACATTTCATTTAGCACTTCACTGCTAGCACTTATTAAGCCTTCACAGTCAGAGGGACCCTTGTGAAATACGCTTCTCTGGATGATCCACTGCATGTGCTGTTCCTTCCCCACACTTCTACCACATGTTGTTTTAAAAGGCTACATTTTGGGCTCCTTGTTATATCCAGCAGTGATGGCAACTGGCTCATCCCTCAAGATGTTTTATTACAGGAGCCAGAACCTGACACTGCAAACAGCCACTGGGTTCTTGCTCTACCTGCCCATCGAAACTGTCAAAGTTCAGTCAAAATCATCAGCTGGTCCTCAAAACATGTGCAGTGTGTGAAATTGCTGCGTGGAGCAGTGTCCTCCTAGATACACAGTGCATTGCTAACTGGGCTGTGCCAAAAGCAGTAATGGGCAAAATGCAGATGGGAGATAGTGGAACAGGTTGCCCAGAAAGGTTGTGCAGGACCTATCCCTGGACACATTTGGGGTCAGGCTGAAGGGGGCTGTGAGCAATCTGATCTAGCTGAAGATGTCCTTGATTATTGCAAGGGCTTGGAACAAGATGGCCTTTAAAGGTCTCTTCCAACCCAAACCATTCTGTGATTCTGTGGAAGTGATTCATCCCCACTGTTAGGTTGAAATGACCATCCCAGTGGACAATATGAAAGTTATGCAGTTAACCATATTGCTTAACCTAGTGCATCAGTGAGGTGAGAAGAATTGGAGACCTCGTATACAGATTCCAAAGGAAACAGAAGACACTGTTTTTTTGGCAGGATTAAAGAGGCTGTTTGGACTTAAAACAGAGAGAATTCAAAAACAAAGTCTAGTCTAAATGAGGTCAGTGGCAAAGACTGGGGAGGTCAGAGGTTACGAAGCCAAAGAGATGTAGCTAAAGGTCAGTGATAGTAAATAAAGTCAGGGAAACAAACCCAGTGTCTGTGGCTATCAAAAGCATTTGAATTTTGCTGTCTGTATCAAATGTAAAATAGAACAAACTAAGGAGCACTAGGGCTTTTACAGAGGAGATAAATGACCTGTGATGGAGGAGATCAACTGACAGCCTTGCTTGTTAAAACAACCATTAATGACACTTACTACCTTGTTATAATAGAGCATAAAATACCCTCCAGATTATGGGAATTGTCCGTATATGCTAAGAAAGAATACAGGGGAGGGCAGATTTCAGATGTGGTTGAACCCTGAATATTTCATTTTATCAGAATTCTTTATCACAGGCTATAAACAAAAGTTAGTGATGGTATGAGGATTAGACATGGGGCAAGGAATGCAGTGTGGGAAGAAGGGTGAAATTTCACTGACATATGCTTAATGTCATTTGTAAGTCAGTGCTTAATAAATTGGGAAATGAACATACAAGCTTTTCAGGAGATCCAATTTACTTAAAAGCCTCCAAGTTTTTGGGATCTTAAGTTGCTGCAAGAGTGGTTTAAATTTAAAAACTGAAAGCTAACTAAAGGATAGGAAGAAAGGGAAGGGCTTAATGGTCACTGTTCAGGAGAGAAACCTGAGGGGTGACAGCTTTCTCCCTGTTCCCCTCCCAAGAGTTCTGTGCTGAGATCAGTCTTACTTGGCATTTGCCTTGTGTTGTGGTATAAGAAATGCACACAGTAGTTTCCAAGTTTTTGAGTGCTGCTGTGTGGTCTTCAAGTAATGATACTGATTCTGATGATTTCCAGAAGGACTGCTAAGAATCCTCACTATAGCTGTATGTGTGATTAAAGGTCTGGGTGGTTGGGAATGATCATACTGTCATTGTATGAAACTGAATTCAGAGCTGGCAGTTGCAGTGTGGAGATAATGATTTCAGAGAGCTGTTGGTGCTAATTCTGAGATCTTTCCTATTTGCAGCAGCAGAGAGCAAGATAGAGGGTGCTGTGCATGGTCCTGGAAGCCTTGGGGCACTCACATGTGGGTTTGGTCTCCCCATCCTGAGGAGAGTATGTAATGGAGTTACAGAAGATACAGAAGAGGCCTACTAAAAAGTTAGGGAACTGAACACAAAAGGCTGGAATGTTTCAATCTGGGAATGAGGTGGCTGAAAAGGGGGCATGACTGTTTACAAAACTAGGAAAGCAGTAGATGAGGTGAATATGCAGTGATAATTCTCCAAATTTTGCAGTGTTAGAGCTCAGGGGCACTGGATGAAGCTGGTAGGTGATTTAAAGTAGATGCACAGTGAGCTTCTGGAACTTGGTCCTGTGGGGAGTTGTGGAAGGAGTTAAGTGTCAGGAAGTTTAGAAAGAAGTTAAAAAAACACATGCACAACTGAGCCATAAACAAATACTGAAGGAAATGGACTTCAGTGTCCCTGCTGCAGTAGTTGGGGTTGGTGGAAAAACACAAAAGGTGTGCATGATAGGTTTATATCGTGTCCCTAGATAACATTTGCTGTTACCAGTGGTGAAGGTAGTGTTAGATGGAGCATTGGTCAGACCTAGAAGTTCGTATGTTCCAGTTAGGAGCATGAGGAATAACATCCTTAGAATGAGCAAGAAAAGGATGGAAAACAACATTGAATTTTACTGAGTATTCCGTTCCTTGGGATGTTGTGGTTCTGTACATTTTGTCAACAAGCATTTTGCTAGAAATGTGACAGTTGCTTCAGAATCGCTGCTGTGCTGCGTAGCTGTGGCAATGCTGGGGAAGGTCAGCTACGACTTGGAAAATGCTGCTGCACAGAACATGCTCTGCTAAACCAGCTGTTCAGAAGCACCGAGTCTCCTTTCTAAAGGACTTACGAAGAAGCTTTCAAACTCTAGCTCGTAAGTGACGTGGAGGATCAAAATTTAGTTCAGGTGAATGAAAAGATGTGAAAAGGAAAATAAGTTTATTGACTAATGAAAAGTTCACTGTACTGTAACTGTTGCCCTTCATTATAGTTTTAGGTTTGTTTTATTCAGTCTCATGCATCTCAACTTAATTACAGTATAGAGTATTGCTTATTGGTGTGTGGCATGAAGCAGGAAGCTGGTTTTAAGACACCAGGTTCTTGGAAATTAATTGAATTATGACTTTACTGTTGAAGGGGGAAAAAAAAGCCAGACATGGCATGGTGCCCATGTTCATTACAAGATTTTGTTGGTATTTCTAAATACATTAAAAACACCTGAAATATTTGTTAATTTGCTTCTTATACAAATGGGGAACATTTGTGTTGTCCTGGTTAGGTCTTTACCAGCTTGAGTTGGCTCAGCAACCCACTTCCAGTTTCTGTTGGGGGCCAGAGTTCAGCCAGCCTGTGAGTGTAAATGTGTCTCAAAGCAGGCATATGACTGCAGGAAGTAAAATCCTGTTTGAATAAATACAATAATTTCTTATCTCATGGTCACTTTAACATTTTAAATGAAAGGGGTAAGTGAAGGTAAGTGGAGGTGGGTCAAGCTACAGTGTTGGTTTGTACTGTCTGTGCCTGCAACTTGTTCTTTCTTTCTGAATGGCTCATTTTTAGCCTTACAGCTTCTGATGACTGCAGCAATACTAAGGTGATTCTCTCTTTAGTTTTTGAATTTCCAGTCAAGAGTATGGGAGAGTCTGGCCAACGATGAAGTGTTCAGGGAGAAAAAAAACCCTTCCAGACTAAAAAACTGTTATCTATGTCTATTATCATAGACATAGTTTTGGAGGTTATGGTTTGTTTCGTAATGCCACAGTGTCATCATCTGAATTTAAAAAATGGGAATTAAAAATGCATTGTCAAAACCACTCAATTCTGAAAGCTGACAGTGACAAGCTTAAAGTTGCTCATTTAGTGTTGCTCATGGTACTTCTGTGTCATTTTAGATGTGTTATCTCCATGGGACTAAGCTATTGAGCAAAAATCTCTTGAAAAATACCTGTTCCAAGTGAGATTTTTACACCGTGATAGTACTGGCAGCGTTTTGGACTTCATGGTGCTGAATGAAGTGCAGTGCATTGTAAAAAATGAGACATTTTTCAATCACCAGGTTATGAGAATTACGAATCTAAGTAAGTGGCCTTTTCTTCTTTTCACATTTCTTTTGTTTTTGTGCAGGTCCTCATGCTGAAACCGCCAGTGGATGCCAGAATTTGCAGTGTGGTTTTCGGGCCTGCTGCCGCTCTGGCGAATGACCGCTGACTTCTGATCTTTCAGTCTACTTCATTTAGCTGAGCAGGCTTCCTCTCATGCACTTTACTTACAGTTCGCATCTTGTGTTAACAATCCTTGGAGTGAGACTTGTTATACTAGCTTGACCCTGCCCACAACTTCAAAATCTTAATTATGAGTGTACTGTACAGTGTTGTAACAATCTCACAACCTCATTTGGCTTGAAGGGTGTTGGGTTTTATTTTAGATAATTTGGGGAAGATGGGAAAATCTTCAGATTTTTTTTAATGCCACTTTATTCCAATTTTGGCACTTAAATATACTTTACTGAATTATTTTGTGTTAGGTGACTTTCTTTTTTAATTTTGAATCCGTAAGTACAATATAAACCTCTGCAGAGAATTTGAATTGTATTGTTTGCATTTAGGTAACAATTATACATCTTTAGGAGCCTTGTTTCTTCCCCTTTCCTCTCATCCTGAAGTCGTTCTTTATATTGCAAAATTAGGGAAATTGCCACCTTCCTTTTGCATTTGGTTTTGTATTTGGGCTTGAAAGACATACTCAAATAAAACATTCCCACCAGTAAAAAAGTGAATGCAGTAGTTGAATATCTATGCTTTTAAGGTATAAAGTGCCATGCCAGAAGGCTGCAGAAGTTGGGCAGGTGGGTGGGTGTTGTCATGGTTACAGAGCTGTGAACTGTCCAGTATGTGTGGGGTTTTTAGTTTGTGTTTATGCTTCCCATGACTGTGCTAAGTTGCATTTTTGAAACAGCTTCCAAGAAAGTCAGGTTTCATTAACCTGAACTCCATGAAAGACAGCAATACATTTTCCCTCTTGCTTTGATAGTTAAAAAGATTCCTCTCTGGACAGAAGAGACTGGCAGGGAGCAGAGAATCTGTTGTGATGAGTGAAATGTGTGCTAGGAAGAGACGAGTAGTGTATGAGTAGTGTGTGGGTGTGGTGGTATGGGGGAGAGCCCACTGTGGGAGGGATGAGTACCGTAGCCCAGGGCAGGTTGTAAACTTCAATGGCCACTTGCTCATGAGTGCCACAGTTGCAGGCTGGTTTTTTTTCCTCCAGCAGAGGAGGGGCAGGTGGCTGCTTTTCTAGAAGGCAGACAGGTTTTTCTTTTCTCCTATCCTGCCTAATTTTTAGTACTGACAATACAAGCAAGTAATTTTTACCTGTTTTCCTAATTGGATAAATTCTTTTGAGTAGTATGTATTTAGAACAGCAGTCATGGTGACATAGCAGCTTTCCAGATTCTTGGTGTCTGGGAAGTTGGTGTGCAGGCAGAGCTGGATATTACAATAAACTGCAAGTTTTGGCACCATCTTGGTCGTGCTAAACTGAAGAGTAAGGTAAGAAAAACACCAGTGAGTTCAGATTTGTGTGGAGTCACCTGGTGGTGGTTAACACTGACTGTGGGCCAGAAGCAGAATGTTCAGTGCTCAGTTTGAAGCCTACAGAAGGACACCACTGATCCAGCAACTGTATCTTCAAGGAAGCTGCATTGAATGTGCCCAAAGATTGATGGATCACCAGTTGTGTGAGGCTGTCGGAGGCTGTTGGTAACAATGTACGCAGTGCGCTTGCTTGTATCTATGTTCCAGAACTTTGCTTTCTGAGGCTGGCAAGGTGCAGCTTCTGCTTGCTGCTGGGGTGGTATTTTATGCACAGACTGGTAGAGACACAACCGAGGATGGAATGAGCTGCAGCTACACTGTGGACTAAATCTGGGAGATGTCATCAGTGTTCAGCAAAGCATCATGTGATGACAGCGTACTTTCTAGTGGGGTCTGTAGAAGGGATGGAACCTGTGGCAGCAACCCCTGACTCTACTAGTCCATGAGTGCTGAGAGCTGGCTGACACTATAGTGAGGCCACTCATGATCATCTTTGAAAGGTCATGGAGATCAGGAGAGTTGGCTGAGGTCTGCAAGAAAGCAAATGTCACCCTGGTCTTCAAAGGAGGACTCAGGGAATGACTGGCCAGTCAGCATCACCCCTATCCCTGAAAGGTAGTGGAATGTCTCACTCTGGAGGCTATATCCACGGATGGATGACAAAGGCATCAGGAATAGTCAGTATGGATTCACTGTCTGACCAACCCTCTTTCCCTCTATGATGAAACAACTGCCTGGCCGGATAAGGGGAGAGCAGTGGATACTGTCAACCCTGACTTCAGCAAGGCTTTCAACACTGTATCCCACACCATCATTATGGGCAAACTCAGGAAGTGTGGGTTGGATGAGTGGACAGTGAGGTGAATTGAGAACTGGCTGAACACCAGATCCTAGAGGGTTGCCTGTCATTAGTGGTGTCCCCCAGGGTTCAGTACTGGTCCTAGGATTGTTTAAGTTCTTCATCAGTGACTTGGATGAAGGTCCAGATGCCTTCTCAGCAAGTTCACTGACAACACAAAGCTGGGAGGAGTTTTGGGCTGATCCCCCTGAGTGCTGTGCAGCCCTTCAGAAGGACCTGGGCAGGTTGGAGAGACGGCAGAAAGGAACCATTTGAAATTCAACAAAGGCAAGTGCAGGGTCTTGATGACTGCTCTTCCTAAGCTCAACCCACTGTCATTTTTACTTGGAAGAGTTTGATTAGCAAGGCAACAACAGGAAAAGGATATATATTTATAGCAGTATTAATAGCACAAGTACTTACATACTAGTAAGTGAATTTGATTTTTAGTAAACTATTCTTTTGATAATCTTTTACTTGCAAGTTTGCTAACTTGCAGACAAGCATTTCCTACTCCTAAGAAATTTAATCAAATTCTTCTATAAAAGGAATGAGCTTCTACTTAAAGTTTGGTATAAATATTTATTAAATCCTTCATCTTTAAATTCTTAAGAAAATGTCTTACACCTCTAAATGGTGCTGGCATTATACAGATATAAAATATAGAGTAGGATATGAAGCAGCCCCTTAAAAATTGAAGTATGGCCTTCACTGATGGTTCTTTGGTATATGAAATTTATTCATAGCTAAAAATTCAGGAACTGAGGTACAGGAAAATTTTTTTATTTACAAGTGTGTTTGAAGAGGAAGAAGGTCTGTAGATAAACTGACTAGCTAAAAACACTCTTGAAGAGATGCCAAGGAACCAGTTTACTCTGCACTGTCACTTATATTTGGGCATGCTTTTAAGAGTGTGGGAGCTATAAAAGACTATATAAAAATCACCTATTAGTACTGGAAATTTAAGCTGTCCGTCTCTTCCTTAGCAGTAATTGGTATCTTCAATGGTTTTAGGGCAAATAAAGCTACTAAAAATCATGTTCTCATTTGATTTTTAAATACATGGAATAGTTCAGCAGTGAGAGAAATCTTGTATTTACACCTATATAAGCAAAATTATTGCAGTATTCTGACTGGTCTATACTACCTATTTCGCACAAGTGAAGCAATATAAATCCATATAGAGAGAACATTTTGGGGATAAGCATGAATATACACAGCTAGAGCAAATTCAGCATTGGAAACATCAATGGTGTGAACTCCAGTGCTATGTACAGCTTCTATTAAAGGTCTCACTTCAGAATATGGCATATGAATAGGAAATCCAGAGACCTGGGAAAAAGAAAGAGGAAAAAAACATGTTAGAAGAAAAGGTGAAGGCACCTGAATAAATACTTTGTTTAAAAAAATTTACATGCTCAGTAAAACAGATTATCTTCTCTATTGCCAGCCTGAGGAGATGCAATAGAAAAACCTATGTTTGTATTTTGGTAACACCTCCCTCTTTCACACACTCCAGGCAAGCTTCTGACATTTTTCCTCTTTAATTTGGTTTAAGTTCAAAGTGGAGTTCTTTAGAATCCGCTAGAATAAAGTTACATTAATGAACACACAGCAGAACTTCACTGCTTTTTTGTCTTGTGGTGGTTTTAAATCACTGTGTTCTCCTGGCTGGGGATTTGAGCAAATGTCTCCTGCCCAACAGGAACTGAAACCTCAACTCATTTTGGAGCTGGCCAGAGGTGCCAGTACTTGTCACAGGTGGTTCCATGTGGGAAGCAGAAGGCCCTTCCAACAGCCTGGAGAAGAATGCACAAGGCACATCAGTGACTGCAGTGAACACATCAGTCAATTCTCTTCTGTCTTTAGAGGGTGAAGTGAAGACTGAAGAAAAGCATGTTGTGTGGGCTCCTGCAAGTAGGCTGTGTAGCACTACTCAGCACCAGTACTGAGCTCCTACTGACCCTGAGAGCTGCTTCACCAATCAGCCCCATGGCAGCTGCTGCTGGAGACTGCACTCATGTTGATGTATTGGCAGTAGTGGCTATTGTGCAGCAATAAAACAACACTGCACCCAATTAACTTTACATTATTACGTTCAGCAGAAACGTTTTATCTTCAACATTACAAATGAAATAAACCAGATCATCACTCCTTCACTCTATAAATATACAATGGCTTCTCTTTGGTATAAAATTTCTTGTGAATTTTGGTAGTAGAAGAAATAACCAGCTTCTATACCATAGAGTGGCAGTACTAAATCCTAGAGACTTCACTTCTTGCTCCTATGCACAAGCCATGTATGTTCACAAGTGTACCCTGTAATCTCCCAGCTGTTTCTGCAGCTCTGCCTGATGGTCATCTTCTACATCTTTGCCTTGGTTTTGTTCCAGCAGCGGCAAAAAGTTACGGAGGGTGGAGGTGCAGTATCTGTTCCAACGTGTTGGGCGCATTGGTCTCCATTCCATAATCTTATCTTTTAGTATTTTTTCAATCCTGCAATAAGATAAGAAAGAATTGTAACAGAATTATTACAATTCTAGTATTGGACATCTGAACTAATCTCCCTTGGCAGACAGTACAGATTCTGAGAACCACGAATGACCTCAGTTAAACTTACTGCTCACTAAAAGTGCAGAGAAGCCAACACAGCTGTATAGTAATGTCTGCATTGTCAGTGCCTGCATGGAAGGCCATGGGCTTACAACCCCCTTTTGGTTTATACCCTCTCCTCTCATCCCCCCACACTGTTTTGCTTTCTGGGAAATGGTAGAGCAATGATTGATTAGTTCTTTCTATCTGGCAATCACTGTTGAAGAAAGACAATTTAAAAAAGCCCTGAAACAATAGCTTCTGATTTTTTAGGCCATTCTCTTGGCATTCAAAGCAGGTTTTTAGGTCTAGGCTTGACTACCTAGGAATGCTTTGGCATCAGCACTGATGGCACTTGTTTTGGAGGTAGAAGTACCTGCTCTGTAGTTCCAGTGCAGCAGCCTTATCTGAATGCTCGTAAGTTAATTCTTCAGGCTAGCAATAAATAAAACAAATATTAAAACATGCAATCTCTTCTAGACATACAACAATGTAACTTCGGGAGTTTCTGCCTTGATGCTCACAGGAATTTAAAGTTATGCTAAAATAATATATTCTTTAATAGAGACATGATAAAAGTTTAACTAGATATTTGTGTGTAATGCTGGGGTTTTTTTCCCCCAGTAAATTTTGACTGCTTACACCTTTGATAACTGTACAGAAATTTATGGCTTCTTACTAAGGATGTTCATACAGCTTGAAAAAATGCCTTCTTAGCCATAAGACAAAAGTCGACATTTTCTTTATAATACCAAGCTCCTACTTTAGATATATTTGTGTTAAAGATATGTCCCATTTACTTCACTGTTGTCCTGAGATCTTACATAGACAATTAGAGGGCAAAAGCATTAATTCTGTATAAAATCAACTTTTTGCAGTATTCCTGCTTTCATTTTTTTAAAGGAGTAAGTGGGAAATCTTTTTTAAAAACCAATGCTATGACATAAATATACTTAACCAAAGAAGTCCAAGGAACTTAGTATCTGCTTCTTTCTACCAAGTCTGTGATGTCTCTAACTCTCAAATTGAGTTGGCAATAGATCCATCAATACCTGAATGCTGCGGAGACCAGGGAATGGCAAACTTCTTGAAAAGAAAGGCTTCCAATGTTTTGGTTTGCTGATATCAAAATTTATCCTTCCTGGGGAATCATATTCTTGCATATTAAACCAAATCTACAGGAAAGCAGACTTGGTTTAGCTGTCAGCATATAATCACACCTACAGAACACATTCCACGTACATAGCAGTAAAATACTATATAATGTTAACCTCCTGTAGCAATTCTTTCTGCTGTTCTGAACTGCATTTCCACTCCTCCAGACTGCTGCACAAGTCTCTTCTGAATTCTGATTAAATTCTGCCAAGAGCCCAGCCCAGTGCAGCTTTGGCTGTGATGCCTGGTAGCTGCTGCACCCTGGCACCACTGCTCTTTTAAGTGTATCTTGCAGAATACAAGCAGAGATTGCAGACACTCAAGACACAGCTCCTGTGTACACTTTGTCAGCAGGTGGAACCCATGTCTTGCACTCCCCTTCTTTACAGACATTCATTTTGGCCTCTGCACCTAGTCTGGAGCATGCAGGCACTGTAGGATTCTTGTTCAAACAACCTTTACATAACTATTGCTAAGGCTGCAAAATGTACCAGCAATTACTATGTAAATGTGCTAATCAATGTGTGCGACCCTTTGTAACTGAGGTTCTGTGTAGATGCTTCCAGGACAGCTGCCTCTGCCCCAGCTGGATGTGAGGTGGTGTGGCTGTGGTGCAGCACACCTGCTCAGTCTCACTGAGACTGGAATTAGTTGCCTTGAAACTTGTGCTCTGCAGTTCAAGTCAGTGCTCAAGTCCTTAGTTGCTTCTTCCAGCAATTAACAATTGACTTACAGTTTTCTTAACAGTAGGTTTAGTACTGCTAAAAAAAAACCCCAAGCCAAACAACTCTGCCACTTCCCAAAATGCTTTTAGTGAAAGACCTGACTACTTTTAAAATAAATGTGCTTTAGAATATTAAATTCTCATCTAAAGTCATGATCTGTGTTTAGAATAGAACATAGAAAATTAAATAACAAAACAAAACTCATAATGTGTGGCATTCCAAAAAACTGAGGAGCAAACTTTTAAACTCAACTTCCAGCTTCCATTCAAATAATTATACCCTAGGGTTCTTTTTGTAAGTTTGCCCTCTGTTTCCTCGTTTTCAGACTTTCACACATCTTTCTACCTCATTATCATGTGCCTGTTTGTGTCCCTGGAACCTGTGAGGTCTGGCTACCAATTGAGTCAGGGAATGCTGCTGGCAGGACAATTCCCAGGGTTTCTGACCCTGCCAGCACAGGCTCAGCTACCAATCTGTGGCCTCTCCTTCACCTGCCCAGAGCAGCACAGCTCTTATGATCTCTCCTCTCTCCCCCCACTATCTCGGAGAGTTTACAGCCACACAATGAATAATATATCATGAACATGCACTAGTGTTACCTGTGTATTTGCAAATAAATGGGAGGACTTAATGCCAGGCAGAAAATCCGTATTTTTTTTGTGCCCTGAGGTGCCAGCTCTGTGTTGTGCACATTGATCCATTCAGGCTGTGCCCAGTGTCACATGGGCAACCTAAGTGACTCCTTTATACTTTGTTTCTCATTTTTCAGTCACATTTCACCCAAAAATGATTATCTTTGGGAAATGACTACTCCTCAATTAAGCAGTTGTAATCTTAGGCCATCCACTCTGGGAAGCATGTAAGTAAAACTCAGTAATGAAAAATATTAACAGGTCTCTTGATCCACCTAAATGCTGATTAAAAAAATCTTTCTTATTTTAATATCTAAAGTAGCTGAAAAACCTACTTAAGATTGAATAATATTGCTAACAAATGATAGCCTAAATATAGTTACAATGAACAAATGATGCCAAAGGTTAAAAAAAAAAATCAAGTTACTGACCCTTACATGTATAGAAATGTGACAAGACTGGACACACTTACATTATCACAGCTGATCAGACAGTACACATTTTGTAAGGGGCAGAAAGTATCATACTGCCCATAAAAACATCCAGTACTGGGATTCCAAATTACATACTGACTTTGTTCTGAAGTTAATACATATGCAGTTGGTCCCTAGGAAGGAAAAAAAAAAGTATGAAAACTGGCTACAAGGACAATATGCTTTCTATTCTTTGGAATACTAAATTTTTACTATTGAGATTGATAGTGCTTTTTAGGGCAAACTGCTTGGAAGAATTTACAGGTTCATTACAGTTCAACACTTATATAATAATGTGGCAGAAAAATGTCAGACATAGAATTCCAAGCCATTCTTAACATATAGATTCTGAAAGCTGTCTTGTTTCAGCTACAAACAGATGTGAAATTCCACATAGAGGAATGTTTACCAGATGCTGCTTCAGTACCAACATGTCCTACTTGGCTACTGCCACAGCTCTCATCCATGGGCAATCTCCGAGCTGAAGGACTTCCACCTGGGCAGCTGAGTGCCTCAGCCATCAGCCTTCCTCACATTTCCCAGCTTTGTTTATATTCTCTGTCAGGAATCCCTAAACTGCTCTTCTATGTTCTTGTCATCTCCTATATAGTCCAGGTATCTTGAAATACGTGGAACAAATCCCCTCCTTACAAAATGCTTTATTAATGACTAGCATCTCCATCAGATTTTCAGTGGAAGGAATGTATCTGAGTACCTGTTCCTGTCACTGCAGTATCTCAGAATGTGCTTAAGAAACCAGCTTGGACAGAAATTTTTACCAAAATTCTCTGCAGCACAACTTTCACATACAAATTTGCATTATAAACAGTTACCACCTTTTTGAAAAGAGCAGTATTGGTTACTTGGAAATCTGAGTGCTTCCTTGAGAACAAAGGCATCTCCCAAGGGGCAAAACAACCTCAGTGCTTCAGTTCTGGGCCAGTCTGAGACAAACTGCTGCTGCAGTGGCTCCCAGTAGGCCCAAGGCAGAGCAGATGCCTCACCTGCCTGCATTACAGTGGGCAGAGGGAGAGGGACTTGTCCAGCCTGAACCAATCTCTCTTTGCTATTGCTGCAGCTCTGCCATCAGCCAGAGAGAGAATCAGCAGATGTGTGTGACCATTAATAATCCCTGGCATGCCCCTAGCCCTCTCCTATCACCTCTGAAGCTGTACCAAGTCCCACACAAACTCTGTCACAGTCTTTGTATCCATGACTGAGCCGCTGTGAAGGGACTGTCTCCATCAATTTGTCCTGGATGCACCATTTATACAAGCCAAAATCAAATCAAGGGTTACAGATGCTTGGTACTGTATTATGATGACAACTACTACCAGTTTAAGCATGGAAACAGAGGTCCAGGAAAAAAACACCAGACATATACTAAGACATACTTTCAATTTTTTATTTGCTTCTCTAAAAAGAATCAGTTCCCAGCACCAATGTTTAGATAATATCCTGGAAAAACATCCCAGCAATGAACAACTATCCATTGCTGGGGGCCAAAGACTTCACAGAATAAAAGTTAATACTTAGGCCAAATGAAATAATCTTCTTACCTCAGGAATAGCATTTCCAATGATAAGCCAGGCTTTTTTCCCCATACCAAGAAAATAATTACACAAGAGCACGGCGTGTTCTTCCTCATCTCCCGCCAGAAGATAAAGAAATTGCTAATTGAGATATCAAAAAAAAAAAAAAAAAGGTATTTCTAGGCAGTTACCAAGTTACAACATTTAATAATGTTTCTTAACACATCTGAAGCAAGGAGTCCTCTCGGATCTTTGCAACTGATCTTTACTGTTTGTTGGTCACTGCTTCAACACATGGGATGAAGAGTGAATGGTGTGAGAATCCATGGGACCTGAGATTTTATTACAAGAACTAGGGTCTTTGTCTTTTTAGAAAGACAATTTTTCAGGAAAGTTCTGAGATGATAAAAACTTCAACTATGATCAACAATGTCTGCCATTATTCTCTAAATGCCAGGATTTATGTGACAGAGAAGCCTAAATATCCCATTATTGCTGACACTATATGCAATGTCTATTCTGCCGTTCCTTGGAATGACAATGATCCGTTTTAAGTCTCATTGTAAAGTCTCCATCAGTCAGCATCCCTTCACTTGCTCATGACTATGACATTACGGACTGGTTTCAAGCAGAAAAAATGGGAGATGCTTTAAAGCCCTACGGTATTCTTAGCTACTTTTGACCTATCAAAGATAAAATTTTTGGCTCAGATCAGAATGAGCAACTTTCTTCAAGCTTTGGTCCTTATTCTTTGAAATAAATGGCTCAAATAAATAGTCCTCACAATAACAGAATCACAGACTAATTTAGGTCTGAAGGGACCTCAAGAGCTAATCTACTACAACCTCCCCCCAAAAACAGTGGCCACTAGGATGTTACATCACACTCATGGGATAAAGAACTTCTGCTTAATGCGTTGCTTACATCTGATGTACTCCATAAATCACAAATTCCAGCAAATGACACACTATCTGGCAAAAAAGGAATCAAAGCAACATATCGAGCCACCAGTTCCTGCAAGAAAACAAAACAGAGCAAGTCATCCTTTAATTCACAATGCTCTGGTGTTACTATACTAGATGTGAAGAATATTGCTGTTCCCACTCAATGACAAAACACTGAAAAAACCTCATTACAGTAGCAGTTAACTCATTTTAGAACTTGTATCAAAGACTGATATGATTTACTGCCATTGAGGTTTGGCATAATTCTTTGTCTTTTAAAGGACAATACTCATTAATATATTTACTTTTTTCCCCTGAGAAGACAAATAATATTTTACAGTATCATTATAGCTGGACTTAACTGTGTATTACACATAGTCACTACTACCTTATTTTGTATCTGTAGTTTTTCCTTTGCAAAAGGTGTAGCTGTACAGGAGAGACACAAAGCTGGGATTTGCTTATGTGCACATGCACAGGCAAACAAACATCTTGAAATCTGTATCCCAGAGACTTTATAATCTTTTCTAAGTACTTACTGCTGCTGTTTGAGATCTATTTGGGACAGCATCAAGAAGCTCCTGTGGTGGATTCAGAGGTTTGATATATCTGGTAATAAAAACTGTTTTCCCATCAAGGTCAATTACAGTTGTTAGGCACTGGCGGCTTGGAAACTTTGATGTACATTCAGCTTCATATTTTTCTGCTGCCTGGAGCAGTTTCTCATCTTCTTGGGTATCAAACTTCAAAAGACAGTAGAATTTATACAAAAGCAGTTTTATTTATAGTTTGGACTTAAGTCTTTACTGTATTTGGCCATATTTCACCATTTAGAGGACAATAAAAAGAGTGTTAAATTCTTTCCTAATAGCATTTTTAACTTGCCTTGGAGTATAAAGTTTTGCTTACGGACATACAATAAAGGTCAATAATGGAAAATCAGGTAATTTGCATTTACTTATGAATGCCCATAATGACCTATACGTATAAGCTGGCTTTATTAAAGCACTGAAAAATGTAGTGAAAGTTATGGCCAAGTAACACTGTGGGGATAAGGACGTAACACCTCATATTAAGTCAAAAGTAAACAATTATGGTTAGGTACTAATCCTATGTGCTACTCCCATAGCACTCCATTAAAACCACAATTGACATCGTGCATAAAATCCCAGTGATTTTTATATAAATAATACTGCAACAACTCTGCTCAATGCCAAAATATTTGCAGAGAAGGTTCAAGTGATTTTCAGATGAATCTTTGTAATTCAGAGGTGTCTAAAATTTCCACATTAAAAATTAGATTTTTCAGAAGCAAATGTAGAACTCAAAAGCACATATTAATTATATAACAATGACAATTATTTTGTCATGTTACCTAAGATGTCATCTTTTAAAGGTATTAGGATTGGTCAAAATTATCTACTTAGAATTCCTTGTATAATTCTAGTGGTGCTGAGAATTAACGTTCATCCTTCATAATATTTTTGTTTAAAATAAGCCACTTTTGTAATTTGTTACTCTTCTCTAACTAACCTGAGGTGGAGCAGCTGGGCACTGCCCTGCAGCTAGACCTCCAAGTTAGCAGAGAAGGCACACAGTGGTGATTCTTCTCAACCATAATTAACAGCAGAAAAGTACAGCCTCTGGCATGTTGTAAATTTAAATGTAGCAATTTGCTGCAAATATTACTGGCAAATAAACAATTACTATGTCACGGTCAAGTAACACAAACTGCAAAAAGGTTGCTGAATGGCACAAACCCAAGCTAAATCTTAAACTGGGAACAACAGGAATATCTCAACTGATTTATTAATATTGTACCTTCTTAAGCATTTCATTCATCTATACAGAGGTTCAGGAAGGACAGCAGGAAAGAGAGGAAAAATAAGTAAAGAAACAAAAAAGGTATAATAAAATTGAAGTAAAATTATGCTTGGCATCCTAAAACACTACACCAGCATTTCAAATTATCTGCAGGTCAGGAATAGGAAGAAAGGATGGCAAATTAGTTAGTTATTTTCATTTTACACCAAACTCTTTCTATAATATGTGTATGTGTTGCATCTGGAGAGTTGCAGCAAAGAATTGTAACAACTATTGTTGTTAGTCTAAGGCACTTCTGGTTTACTAATGAAACTGAAAAAAATAGCAGCTGCTGTTTAGAAATTATCTTCAAGATTTGGAGGCATGCATGAAGCCATAAATAATATATGCTCAATAATAATAAATGCTCATTTGAACAGTATCAACACAGAAACAAGAAAATACCCTTTGCACCTGCCACTTCCTTTTTGTCCACTGTTCACAAATACTCACATGAATGCTTTATTGTTTACAAAAGTACATGGAAAAACCACATACTCACAGATATGAATGCAAATTTGCTTTCTCTTAAGACTAAAATTAGATACCTGAGCAAAGTTATTTCTCATGCATTAAGTGCACATCTCACTTAATGGTGCATCTAATTAAATTGAACTGAGATAAAAAATTTGAGATAAACCACTCCAAATTTGTATGAATGTCCTGTACTCGCATTCATGTGTTTTGCTACACTAAGGAGACCTATTAATATGCATGTCAAGAACTGCACCACTGGAAACAATGAGCAAGAGTATGATGAATTACTGATTAGGTACCTTCTCTCTGACAGACTCTCCGGGGATGAGCTGTGGTTCAATGGTAATAAACAGTGTTATATATGAGCCCTCACTCAGATTTCGCACAGAATCATAACCTCTCTCCATTCCCAGGTTCTTTTCTTTGCTGTAGCCAAGGAGGACTGGAGGAATATTGACCTTAAATGTACCATCAATCTACAATAGATACAGAGAAATACTTCTCATTAAAAGCAAAAAAGTAAAAGTTTCTGCTCACATAAGTTTGCTACTTGTGTCCACATATTTCCTTCTTTTGATTGTTATTTGAAGTTACAAAATAATAAAATGAGAGAATATGGTATTTATGTTGATTAACTGTGGGAAAAACACGAGATATCACATTGTTAAATATATTAATCACGACTTGATTTCAGCCTCTCTTGCATATTATGAACACTAAAATTTAATAAAATGGAAATCATACACACTAGTTTACAGAGAAAGAAAGAGTGCCAGCCTTTCACTGTTTTTCTTTCAAACAGCAAACTCTACATGGCTCTATTTACCTGAAAAAATGAAAAAATGGCAAAATACAGGTTGCAGGACTATGCTTCTCAAGGCAGCAGGAGACCATGGGGCCTTTGCCTATGAGTGATGAGGGAATGATGCTCCAGCATCTCAGAGATGGAACCCCTTCCATGCAGAACCTACTGATGCATCTTGGGTGGAACTGGAACTGGGCCCATTTATCCAGCTTCCCCACAGAAGTGCCCTGACAGACTCACCAGCCTTGTGCAGCTTCCCCTGCCACCACAAACAGAGAATAAGGTCTTTCTGAAGGGATGGGTGAGACAAGAGATGGCAGGCCCCACACTTGCTTGGGCAGGTTTCAACAGTGGAAGTACCCAGTTTTAGGAGAAAAGCAAAAAATTTAAGCTCCTGATTCAGACACAGTTAAGGCAACTGCCACCAGAAAGGGTATCTTCAGTGGATGTGGAAAATGAACAGATGACTCACTGGCACGGCTCATCAAACATTTAAGAACAAAATTAAGTTTTGATGAGGAGAAAACTAAATATATCACTCAAAATTTCTGCTGCAGTATATTAGAACAGGATGATGAAATGTTTCATTTGCTACTGAAATTTAATTGCTAGATGCACCTTGATATAACCACTGTGCTGATCAGGCTTTTTCCAATTCCATATGAAATCCTGTTCAAATGCAAAGAATCTCTACTGCTGGGAAGATCTATACAAGCACTCACATTATGCTCAGGCAATCACAAACTCCAACACCTCCTCAAAGGAGTCAGAAGTGTATCTGACAGGAATTCTGGAGCTACTCTGGTTCTACAACAGAAGGACCAAGAAGAAGTATGAAGAATAGAGGTTGGCATCAGTATGGGAAATCCTCAAAGATGGACTGCGCATGGTGGCTGTGTCCTTCAATACGTATTGGTAAGCAGTTTGTTAAAATGCCAAGTCTGCCCATTAAGTCTCTCAGGACTGTGAGCAGACATACTTCTCAGGTGAATTTCATTCATTCAACATGGAACAATTCCCTAAAAATGAGTATCAGATCTTGTTGTTTCTTGTTTGTTGACCTATAGCAATGGTGGTCACATTATGTGACATTGTCTGCACAGGATGGCTAAAGACTCATGAAAAGAAAGTCAGACCTTACTACTTACACCTTCTTTAAAGTCAGTGAAAGCTTCATTATACAGGGAACCACAACCCTCAAACAGATAAATTAACTGATTAACCCCCCAAGCTGAAGAGAGCATATTATTAATGATCTAGCAGAAACAAGTGGACTAAGCCTGGTTAGACATACACTGTCCCAAATTCCTCAGCAATGAAAAGAATCCCATGCTTTCCTGAATCCCATGACAATTATGTTCTGTTATGCCTTGCAGACAGCCCAAGAAAACCACTTTGATCACCAAGCACTGCACTTAAATTAAATGAGACTCCTAGAGATTTACCCTCCACCCAAAGAATCCAGGAGGCTCACAGTAGGCCTTGAAGTCCTTAAGGTTCTGAGTCCTTAAGGTTCTGAGAAGTGCCCCATACAGCCAGAGAAGAGCAAATGAATGTGTTGTTAGGAATGCAACTGATGTCTCAGTTTCTTACTTCATGAAGATTCTGACTTTTGTGAGAAGATGATTTGATCTACACATTAAAAGCACCTGCCATGCAGAGGAAGTCCTACAGTATTATTATAATAGAATAGGACTATCAATGGAAAGAATTAGTTTCCTTATACTAAGTCCAGGATAAGTGGCTGGACAAAAAGTCTTTCCTCTGTGAAGAAGTGCATGTTCTACTATTACTCCCATGACTAACTGTTGCTATTTCTTGAAGAAAGCTTCCCTTTAGAAGTTCTAAAAATGGAAGAAAGAAAGGATTGGGAGAGGCAAAGGTGAAAATCTGGTGAGTCATGAAAAGTGTGAAAAATAGGTGATTCTATTCCTAGTTCATCTATCAAGGCTGTGCAATACCAGAGCCCTCAAAAGCCACTGAGAAAACCATCCTAAAAATCTGCGCTTTTAACCTCGCTACTGAAGGAAGCCAGGCTGCATTGGCACTGTTGAGTACGTTTTGTTTATCTCTTCTCCCTTCAAAACCGTGAACTTACTGGCAAATACTCACCAAATCTGTCAAAAAAATCCCAGTGGTTTCAAAGACATCTTCAAACAAATCCATAAAAATAAACTAACAATTACAAAGAACATAATTAAATCTGACATTCCATTTCCAGCCCTTTTCCATTCTCAGTTCTGTATCTTACTTCAAGTAAAATCACTTACCCTTGCTTGAAAATATATGGTAGTAAATGGAATCTTAACACATCCCAGCCAGTGTCTCTCAATACGAGTGTGGATTTCACTTCCTCTTTCATGATCATCCTATTAAAAAGTTGCCCAACATAACACTTTGTAAGACAACTTCACTTCCTTTAATTCAATCAACAATTTAATCAAGGCATTAATAAAAATTCTGTATTAAAAATTTTCTTTAAGTATCAGTTCCATTATTAGTGCAACAGAACTATTCTGCACACCTTTCAGGCACACCAGATGCTGAAAGCATTAGAACATCACAGTCCATGATACAATGTGCTTGCACTTTAGGGTTCAAGTCCTGTATAACCCGTGATGGAGAACTTAAAACTCTGAAAGGAGTCCACAAAAGTCTTCTCAGACAAAGTAAATGAAGCTCTGGTCTTCTAATGAAATATTTTATTAGTATTTAGAAAAGCTTTTTGAAGTTAAAATTGTATGAAAATCTAACTAAATCCTGTGAAATGGAAAAACTGTTTTCATGCGTACTGCCTATCAGAGATTTCCAAATCTTGTATGATCAGCCGAGAAGTTATTTAAAAAAAAAAAATCTCTAGAATGACATCCAAGTTCCAAGAGTGTAACTTTCTTCCTTCTGCTTCATCAAGTATCATTTCAGTTTTGCAGACAGAATTCTGTTCTCAGTGAAGTGTGTGCAGTATTTATTTCTGGGTTATGTTTTCAAGAATTTTGAGTGCTGCTATCTTTGTGTATGCTGAATTGACTAGGAAAGCTTTCACTGGATTCAACAGGGGAAGGAGTTATGCCAACACTGAGAGCTTACAGCAATTTCTTGTTACTAGTACTTGCAATTTTTGTCTCATTCAAAAAAATGAATACATACAACCAAGAGATGGTTTGGGGTTTTTTTTAATTATTTCACCAAAGAGCTTGTAAAACAAGATGAGACAAAGTGTACAAAATAGTTAGTAAAAAATACAAGAACTGGATCACTCATATGGAATGAAGTAAAAGTTTTGATTAAGTTTAAGAACAGAATTCAGATTACAATTCATGATGCCTCTCAATTTTAGGATCTCCAATTTCATTAAATATCAGTAAAGCATATTACATACATGTGTTCAACTCTAGCCGCATTTTATGTGGTACAAGCTGAATTTGTACAAAGGTTAGCACTGTAAAGATTTCTCCCTCTACAACCTTGCAGTATTGACTAGATATAAAATCGTAAGGAATGACAAAATAGAGAAAAGAGAAGCACAGGAGGGAGAAAGTTATTACATGGAAAAGTCTCGTTCTGTCAACTTCAAAAAGCTCATAATATTTTGTAATGTACACTGTCCTTCAATTATGAACTCACCTCTACAGCATCATGAAGTACTTCATCAAAAACATTAATGAAGACTTCATCTTTTACTGACTGCAAACTGTGGGTGCTGTAGTCACCATTAGGAGCTCTGAAGAGGTTAAATAAATAAAAAAAGTGATTTGAACAGTACAGGAAAATGTGGATAAATTTGCATGCTCAAATTAAGTTATTATTAAGCATAAATAATTCGGTTTCATTTTGCCATACCTAAATGGAAGCTGAAGTTCCTCATTCCAGCTGGGGCTTGGACCTTCTGCTGTTGTTGTCCGGCAGACTGTTCGCTGAAAAGAAACTTCTACAAAGGGACGGACCAAAACCTATAAACAGGTATCGAAACAAAGGAAACAGACCTCCGTGGAAATTCATTAAGAGCACATTAAATTACACATTTAATGTATTTAGAAAAATATACTTTTTGGTGATCAGGCTGGTTCAGCCCAGATATAACTTTCATACACCTTATTAAATATTGCATTTCATGGGCTTCTAAGCATTTGTGAAGCTTTTAAAAATATTTTATACATTACCATTTCCAAAAGTTTATGTGTATTCAGAATACTTGATGTATTTATATGCACTGACAAAATCACATTTTCTCCTGAGAATGGAAAAGCTACACGCTATCTAATCAAGGAAAGTAACTTAAACAGAACATGTGATCTAGCCACCAGTGGAAAAAAGTGAATTTGTATCCTCTTATCTGTAATTCAAGAAGCCTACAGCTACAATCCTGGCTGTCCCTGAAACTGGCTCCTGCGACAGATAAGCAACTTCATTTAGACAAAACAAACCCCTAATGTGATTAAAAATGCTTTCATTAACATTCAAATGCATATGGCAGAACCTTTTCCACATTTCAAAAAGCTGTGATTTTGAAGGAAAATCATAAGAAAACAAGGAAAAAACCCTGAAGGTCTTTCATCTTCATTCAGAAGGATGCTGAATTTAGTTCTAAATAGCAAGCAATTGTAGTTTTAGTGTCAGCCATAAGAATGGCTGTGCTGGTTTAGACTAGGAGTGTACAGGACCCAAAGTGAAAACAGCCAGCAGCCAACATATACAGAACAGTAAGAACTGAGCAAGCATAGATGATATTTTCTGCTATTACTCTCCCAGACTTTAAACATTTTCAGATGAAAGACTTTTCTAAGACTGTAATGATTTTTCTATTAAGTAACTCCCAATGGATCACTCTTCCAAATACTTATTTAATACCCATTTCAGCACAAACAAGCCTCTTTCAACCACAATACATGTAAGCAACTTCTCTGGGCACCAACTGACTGCTGAATGAAGAACCACAAGTTTGTTTTGAATCTAACTCCTACCAGCTTCATTTTCCCATCACTCACATTTGTACTTCTAGTGCCAGGAAGTAGTCAATCCCTATCCAGTGTCTACATATTCATGATTTTGTGCCTTTCCACCATATTCCTCCTCCTCCACCTGCAGTTATGGGTGTTCTGGCCATTTTTCACTGGGCAGTAGCCACTCCATGTATCTGACATGCTTATCACCTTCTCTGAACCTTTAGCAGCTTTACTCTCTTTTTGGAGATCAAGGAGTGGGCAAGGCAACCTTGCCAATAAGGCATGTTTCTGAGGGTGAATGCTACTGTCTGTGGAAAAGCAGAATGCTCCCAGCTTCACGGAAAATGTCAATTTTGTAACATACCTGGTTGAATGCCCAATCTGGGCTATTAGGTGGGCTCCGAGCTGACGGAGAGGCTGCAAACATCTCGTTAAAGGACCTTGAAGATTTCGATGGCTGTTGAAGTTTGCTACAAGAGGAAACAGACAACAACCAGGGAAGACAGAGAATTCATTACAAAATATGAATCCCTCACATTCTGTAATAGCCATAGAGAATTCCGGAAATACTCCTGATGGTTTTGTTACAATTTTTACCTTTGGAAGATATTTATTTGATCAAATAACACAAATAAAATGCCAGGAAGGGCTATCGAGTGTATACTTCTTACAAGCCTCGTTGCAGAAGAGTACTTCGTGCCTGGAGGCTCTCTTTTCTGAAGAGCTTATCAACTGCAGACTTTTTTTTGCCTACATCACACAATCTCTTTGAGCTACAGGTTTTTAAGTTCAAGTAGTTGAATGCCTGCAGAATTCATGAACAGTGCAGATCTCATGGTATTCAGGCACAGCCTCTATGGCAAAAAAGAATCCATACGAATATTACAGATTTGTCAATGCATGAGTGAAGTAAAAGAAAAATGTTACAACATTTATTTTTATAGTACTTCCACATAACTTTTTTTGTGATTACAGACTATAAAAGAGTAACTATTCATGTAGAAGCAGCTCAAAATAAGATATCATATAATGCAAAGAGATTGGATGGGGTTTTAATTTTTTTTGTAATTCTGGTAATGAATTGAATTTTTAATCTTCTTTTTCCTGTCAGTGAATTGCTTTTCTCAGTATCAACTTATTAACAGGAGCAACAGAACCTCTAATACAGTAAGAGACAGAACAGCTGATGATGTTAAATTCTGTAACTGGCCAGCTTGGAAATACCTCTGAGTTAAATGCAAGGTGTATTCATTTTGGGGGAGAGAGAGAGAACACTGCACTAATACATTGCTTCTGGAACTGAACCAGACTGTTCAGTGTCTCTACATGACACACCATCACGCAGTGCAGGCATTGTCCTAATGTGCCTGAATGCAAAGGGCACCTTTCAAATTAGAGCCACATTAGGCTCAGTCTATTAACTTAAAAGGTTCATCAAGAAGACCAACATGCTACACTCAGGAGGCAAATATAGCATCCCACAGTGAAGAACCGGATTTTTTAGTATTTGTTTTTGGTATTTAATTAAGATATTATGAAATAAAATTTCCCTGAGAATTATCAAGAGGCTTGCTTCAGGTATAATTAATCTGATATTACCAGAATTACAATGCTCTCAAAGCTGTAACTTATCTTTCAGACAGTTTCTGGTAAAACATGTCTTGAATTTCACAGCTACTGAAAAACTATTATATTAATCTACAAACTCACAAAATATCAGTTCTTTATTATCATTAATAAAACGATACATGTATAAATGTATGTTTTTATCACAAGAATCAAAACAACACATGTGGCTGAGTTGCAACATTCGTTCCTTCATCCATCCTCAAAACAGCAGAAGACAGAAAATGGATCTGTACTGGAAACAAGCATTTAAACATACCTCATCACTGGTTTTCTCACTGGAATATCATAGGCTCTAATGATGTTCACTAACAGTTTTATGTCTCCATCTGATAAACTCTGTGCTGTGACCTTCTTCCTTTCTTTTCTTCTTGGCCTTAATGGTCGTTTTGGTTCTGCCAGTTTAAAGAGGCTGAGTCCCAAAATGCTAAAAATCATAAACCAGATATTTAGTCAGTTTTGCATAGAATCTAGAATTCTAGTGTTACCATGACTCATGAAAATTATGCACTATCATAAAAAGGAAATATCTGCTCCTGCTAGTGCCAAACAAAACTCTCTGAAATGTCAAAATGTTGCAATTGTTTAGTACTGCACAATCCAGTTCTGTCTTGTATTTCAGGAATTATAACTTCCATGTGCAAAAAGTTTGGTTGTTTTGGGGTTTTTTTCCCCCAAAACTGTGTAAGATGCAAACAAGACATTTACACAGCTTCAAGACAGATCTAAACTACAGTGCTATAAATAAGGGATCTAGGAGATTACAATAACCACTGTATGGAAGAGGCAAAGCATCTAACTACACAGCTATGTACACTGAACAACAGGCTACAGAAAGGAAACATAATCTGTATACCACAACATACCCTGGACCCTCAGAACTTATAACCCAAGGCAAAGCAGAACCAAAGGAAAAAAGAAAACAAATAGGAAAACAAGAAAATGAAGATGTATGTTTTGTTTATGCAGACGTATGTAATGTTTACATCATTGATATCAACTGCAGACATTCAAAAATCACATTTAAAAACTGATAGCCAATGGCATTTCTTTCTTATATATAATAAATCCCCCTCAGTAATTACAAAATCATGAGTTACTGAAATATCTCACTAAGTGAATATTAAACAACCCACAGTTTATTTTGAATTCAGTAACTATAAAACTTTGCAAATAGAATCCAATACGAATTAGGATTCATGATGAGAAAATACAAATGAAGCATCTGATTTTAAACAAAAAGCTTATTGTAGTCCTGTTCGTATTTTTCTCTTTCTGTGAAAACATCAACTAAAGTAAGCATGAAGTCTTCTGTAAGAGAGCAAGTCTCTGTATCTCCAGCAGATGGGACTGTTTAGATTTATACAGCTGGTTGAAAAACATTTTGACTGTATTATAAGGGTGCTTTGTTTATAGTGAACAGAAGCAACTTATACATGAAAGAAAAAAATAATTTCCCCAACTTGTTTACTTACACAGATTTTAAGTGAGCAGAGTCATCTATGTTGTGATGACTGATACATGTAAAAATCAACAGGTATGGGATTTGAAACAAAAATCCAAAGAAAGTGCTCAAGTAATAAATGGAACAATAATCTTAGAAGAAAAAAGCAGTAATTTCCAAACTCAGTATCTTTTTTGAACATAAACAGCAAATGACAACATTCAGCATCAGCATCAGAAGTACATGGGAAGTAAAATAAAGAAAATGACAGTTAAAACTCTATTGCACATTATTTGCAGGGTATAGGCACTGGCTGTAAGTAGGCACCGCCTACAGAACCAGTAATAATGATACTAACTCCGACACTTGCCTGATAATTGGAAATATTCAATCTGGCACCAGCTGGACTATGATCAGCTCATCAGAAGTGCATTATATCCTGTTAAATCTTATTTACACACTGTCACTTTATTTCTGTCAAAAGCAGACTTTTTCTTAAAAAAGTTTTTACACACTTTGTTTATCAATACACTGTACTGGCACAGGTGTACACAGTGATTGGAAGTTTATCTATTATACTAAACACTAACTCTCACCATTAGTTACATCAACACATTTTGCAAAAGAGAAATAAAAAAAGCCAGTGGTTTTACATTAACTTTTTTATTTGCAAAAAATAAGGATAGCTCTCTTACCCCAGGCTTGGAATCTCCTCTTCATTGACAAGGTCAGAGAGAACGAAATGGTGTTTTGCTATGAGGAAACGATTAATTACTGATTCTCGAACCTGTGAATGGGGAGGGAGAAGAGACAAAAGGGCATTTCTAATCCAAACCCACTGCCAGTATTTGCATTCTGTCTATTAAACACAAACAGAACACCCACATACAAATTCTTCATTTTTCCCAATTTTAAGACGGTCACAGTTGAAGAAAAAAATTCCTTTCCACCAGCCATTTCTTTAGAATGTAAGAGCAGGTCATTTTACCAATATAATGCTTCTCTAGAAACATACTGGCTAGATTCATAGAAGAATATATGAAAACATACAATCAAAAAATTATGTCTGCATCTGCTTACAACCCACCATCAGAAACAATTACAACAATAAATGACACTAACAGACATCTCTTTTCCATCTCTAAATGAAGTTGCAAAAAAGGTTGTAGAGAAATCTGTATGGTACCAGTTATGTGGATCAAAAGAAATACTCTGGACTAGTTCACAGAACTGGTGAAGCCTCTATTACAAATACTGTGATTTCAAATAAATGTTTAAAATTCTTAGTTCCTTTCATTTCTTTGCTGAGGTCATAGAGTGAAGCACAAAGATGAAAGTCTTCCCTCTTCTCCTAACAACTGTGTGGAAACAGACTGAAAGAATATTGCCTTTGTCCTTTTTTCCTACCACTAATGCTAGTAATGCCTTTATACTCCATGCTAGTACAACATCAGGAGCGATACACATATAAAGATCACACTTCAGAGTCAACTGAATTTCAGTTCTGATATGAGCAATCTAATTTTCTAGCCCATCTGACAATTTATAGAAGTGAAAATATCCCAACCTGCTTTAAAAAAAGCTACTTGTATTTAATCTACGAAAAGAGGCAAACAAAGGTACTATAATGTATGCTATTCTGTACTACTCCACTACTACTCAGTGTGTTGTAAAACCCATATGTTCAATGCCAAGCAAAACATACGGGCCTGACAAAGATACGACAGCTTTGTCAAAAATAATTTTTTTATACTATCATACTGAATCTGGACTTTGGCACTTGCCTGGAAGATTTAAACACTTTTTTTCTCCATGGTTCTTTCATGAAGTATTCTTTCTAACCAACAATTTGTTTTGTCCTACTTTAATTCAACCTTATCATCATACTTCATGTTTTGCAGGCAGGCTAGAATTTGATACATTTTTTGATATTTACAACTGGTAAGAAACTAGTAGCCATGTTTCGCACTCGCTACTCTGCTAGTCTGAAATTGCAAACTTTTCTTGGTTAGATCATGAACATTTTCCTTATTTTTCCCTAAGGATTAAAGAGAATGTCATCTTAATGTAATGAAAACTAGAAGAATAAATTAAATCAATGTAAGGGGAAGATGTTACTCTAATACCACAATGAAGGTAAATGTGATGGAAAATATGCCCTCTGCCTCAGGCTGCAGGACAAGACACTGTGTGTTACATTAAATGATTTTTAGAAGTGATTAGGGCCGCTTTCATGGAGATAATTAAGTTCTTAGTATCACAGCCTACAACAAGGAAAACAGGGAGGAGAGGGAAATCACTGAATTCCTGGAACTCAACAGTACAAATCTCTGGGACACCGGAGCAAAGAAGAATTTACAGAACTGACAGAAATATCCAGAATGGCTGGTCATTTTGTATATTGCATCTTTCTCAATAGCATTAAATAACACGGACTGCCATTTGTTCAATTACACCAGTTTCAGGCCTAACTTGGAATTTTAAAGATGTCTGTAGGTCATGTTTAGAAATCAATCAGGTTTTAGTATTCATGGAAATACAGTATCCAAGTACAGAAGCAACATATGGCCTACAGGAATATGGTGGATCCATATATTTAGCATCTTACCTTCTGCAGATAGTTGGCAACAACTGCTCTGTGTGCATCTAGGTAATTTTTGCTGTCGATCACATCCCTCTCTTGCACTCTCTTCTCATAGTCCTAAAGATATTTATTACAGTTTGTGATTCAATATATATTCAGTGCTTTATCACATATAAGAAAAATGCTAAGTATTTCATTAATAATAATGTATGGACCACAGTAAACCACAGCAGATGTGAGTAGTTTGTAAAGCTATTTTTAAAGCTAGTGTATACAATATATGCTAAACTTCCATGAATAGAGACAAGAATTCCATTCAGTTACAAGATTCATGTGGTTTAAATTACAACAAATAACTTGAAGATTTCCCTCTCTTCTTTTAAAGCTGAACTTTGACCTGCTGCTATAAACTGAAATTCCATTTGAACTGGAAGTGGATTCACTTATAGCAGCTTCAAGAGGAAGAGTCTTTTATAAGCAGAAATGATGCACTATTCTTGGAAGATGGTCTGGACTGTGTTTTAATAGTAGTAAGTACTTTTCCAAATAATTAGTAACTACTTTTCATAGGTGTAAAACTCACCTGGTGAGTAGAACTGCACTTGGTTCTTGGGGAGAAGGATGTTGATGGGATATCTCTCAGGGTTGAGGTTACTATTCTGATGGACTACAGGGAAAGCTCTACTGATGGACTACAGGGAAAGCTCTACTGACAGATGCAACTTTCATTCACAAGTTTAGGAAAGTGTCTTACAAATTAAGAAAAGGCTAGAGCTGACACTCAGCTTCCAAGCAAAAACCAGAGCTTACAAGTCAAGAGGATCTCCCAGGACCTGCAGGTTTAATGGCCGTCTGCAAATCACACTGGCTTTAGAACCACAGCCAGGTATGTAAAAGTACTCATTAAAATTAATCTTCAAGTCTGAGATCTAACAGTAAGGATGAACAGCTCAATGTCTAGTTAGTGTCCTATAAATAGCAAAGTGCCCCTGGGATTGATTATAGGCCAGCATTACTCAGTTTCTTCACAAGTGACCAGGATGAGGAAACTCAATGCACTGCCAGCAATTTAACCAAGGATACTTGATTAGGAAGAGCAGTTAATATGAGTGACTGAACCATAGTTCAGAGGGCTCTTGATAACTTAAGACTGTGACAACTGAAGCCTCAATAAAGGCAAAATTCTGTATTGAGGGTGGAGTAATTTCATGCACTGGCACAGACTGGAAAGCAACCAGAAGAATAACAGCCAGTGAGTTTAATGACAGCCAAAGACGTGTCCTTTTGGCAAAAGGCAAACCACAGGATACATAAGGATCAGCATGTCCTGCAGACAAAGGGAAATTACCAGCCTCTCCAGCTTGACACTTTGTTGCTTGCCAGGCTTGTTTCCAGCCTGTCTCGCAGGTAAACGAGGTCCGATGCCCACGTGAACTAGCGACTGAAGGATTTAAGGTAACTGAGGTTTGCGTGCCTCAGTTTCCCAGTTCAGCCCAAAGCCATTCTTACAGCAAGTAGTTCTTGCTGT
>VXAD01005617.1:1122304-1257304 GCA_013399195.1 Dicrurus megarhynchus
TGGGCATCGGACCTCGTTTACCTGCGAGACAGGTTGGGAACAAGCCTGGCAAGCAACAGCTGGGTACCTGAAGGATGTAGTATGAAACCCCCTCAGCCTTGCCTGCTTAGGCAAAAACCACCTTAGTCCTTTCTGCCTCTCCTTGTAGGTCAATATGTGCTTCAGCCCTGCACATACTCTGGTAGCTCCCTACTGGACTTACTCCAGTATTTCAGAGTCTTTTTTGCACTGGGCAAGGTGTTCAAATTCATCAGTCTGGTGAGGAAGAGATTAATGAGCAATGCAGTATCTGCCCACAACTCTTTGAGAGGCAGTTACAAAGGACAAGGTGCCAAAATTGTCTCTCTAGTTCCAGACAGTACAGCAAGGGAAAGCAGCCATTAAATACAACTTGGAAGGCTCAGGTTGGACGTGACTATTTTTTGAACAATCTCTGGAAGGATAGTGAAGCACTTGAACAGGTTATCCAAAAACACAGTGGAGTCTCCCATTTAGAGACAAATTGGCTAGACAAATAAATGGCTGATCTCATCTAGTGCTGGCAACAGTACCACCACTTCAGTAGAAAGCAGGACCAGATGATCTCCAGACAGTATTTTCCAAATAGTATTTCCATGATTCTACGAATTTACAGACTTTTTTGCCAAATAGCTAGTAAACCAACTAGGAAATTCAATAACACTTGAAACTAAGTTTTGAAGATCACAGCATACAAAATAAAACTTGGCATGGGCAATCATGGGTTTATCCAATTTAACCTTAATGGAAAAAAAACAACTACCCCCATCAAAATAATTCTTAAACTATGGTTTTCAAATTTTGAATAACCTAAAATGAATGAAAGTAGTCCATAAAATAAACTGCATTGGAAACGTACACCAAAGATGTGGTACATCTTTAAATAAAAGATACAAAACTAACCCCAAATGTAAAAAATAGTAATATTTATTGCAAAGAGGCAGATACGACTGAATTAATAAATATATTTTAAAAATATATCATCCAGTAGAAAGGAAGAAAGGAATTTTTCAAATAAATCTATGTCAGAAGAAGTAGGGATGAAAACAGCAGTTGCCAGAATCTGAGATGATTCTGATCCTGCTAAGGCAATGAACATATTAAAATGCTCCTTAGCTACATGAATTGCTAAGAACAAAAAAATGCATGACTTAACACTAATAACAGAGTTGAGATAAAAATAATTGAAGTATAACCCAAATAAAAAAAATGCACACATTGAATTTCAATAAGGTAATTAACAGACAGGCAAGGACAGGGTAAGGTAATTGGAGCAACGTACTAAAACAGAAATATCTGTAACATAGGTTCTAATGAAACAAAAAAAGGTTTTAATTCTTGTTAGAGTCATTGCTTCTAACAGTCCCTTCAAAAAGGGCTCAAAAGCTAATCAGCCTAAGCCTGAATTATCTCTGAATTACCTTCCTATATCTGAAATCACCTTTAAAAAAAGTCTCTCAACTTTAATGAAAACTATCTTACAACATTTGTGTCTACAGCAGTTTTTCTGTTTTATTTACCTCTTAACACAGTATAACTGTGGAAATATTGCCCTGGAAGGAAGCTATTTCAACTAGATGAAAATAACACTAGAAAAGACTGAAGGAATAAAATTCTCATTTTTTCATGTCAGCATAGCTTTACATTCTTTAAAGGACCACTTGACTTAATTGCAAGTCAAATATTATAAGCATTTAAACTAGAAAAGAAGTATTTCAGATAACATTCTACCTGGAAGATTTTCTCACTGATTTCTCGTTCATGTAAAGGGACTTGCTTATAATTTCGGAACTCTGCCACCTCCTCGTTTCTGAGCTGCAAGAGTCGGAATCTCTTTGATCTATTAAACTCCTCATCAGAAACAAAATTAAATTCTTGCTGCAACTGTTCCAATCTGAAGAAATCAGGAACATGTGCCTCTCCGCTTGTAGTAATCTAAATTAGTAACAAAAATATTAACCTTTTCATACAGAGTGACAAGAATCTATAAAATAGCTTTTATAAGTTGTACATGCATATTGCAAGAATGTTCATTTTAAGCAAAAGCAATAAAGATGGGTCACACAGACTGAAACACCACGTATTTTATAGTAGGGTTTTGCTGAACAAAGCATATGAGATTATACATTACAGAATACAATAAAATTCTATTTCCTTGTATCATAAACAAAAGATTAGAGTATGAAAACTGTAACATGTCCGAGTAACCTAGGAAGCTGTAAAGAGGAGATCCATTTACAGAACTTCAGCCTTGTAAATAGCTATGTAAATTAAACAGCTATGTAAATAAACAGCCATGTAAACTAAGCAGCTATGTAAATAGCTCCTCAATTTGTTCTTTAGAAAAGTTAAAGCTTCTACAACACCCACAATCTCTTTGTGCAATCCTCAGTAATGAGCAGCTTTTTATTTAGTACCATACAAATACACTGGAAATTCCCTTGCACTTTAAGGAAAAAACAAACACAAAATCTGTATTTTGTTTTTAATTTATTAACTGATCTGTAGGCATATTCCCTTCTACCTATTTTTTGCCACTACTGAATGGATTAATAAAACATATTCATTAATATGTAAACAACCCACTACTATATGGATTAATAAATCATATTTTTAGCAGATATTTTGCTTCTTAACATTCACACAAGTATGTCCATCAAAAACTCAAATGCTGCTACCTCCCTGGCACGCATGCAGATTGCCTGGGGAGATCCTGGTGACCAGGAGTTTCACAGCTCCATCAGCCCTTCACCTCTGAAAACACCACTTACCATGATAAGCTGCATCAGAGCTGCATTGTTTGGGTCATTTGGATCGAGTTTTGCTTCAGCTGCCCACTTAGCTAGTTTCTTCATATCAGTTAAGCCTGACGTCCCGATAGATGCAATAGCATCAATATTTTTTAAAGCACTAAAAAAGACAGAATTGACAGAACTTACATCTAAAACACATTTCATTTAGCAATATAAAAAAAGTATATAAAACGATCTTAGAAAAACCCAAAAAGCTTCCCACAACCTGAATAGTAAATTCCAGTACACAGTTCTTAGTTGTAGCTATGGAAGTGAGGGATTGATCAATTGCAAAGTAAAGTCAAGGTGAAATATGAAGAAACTGGTGGAAAACAACTTTTATACAAAGTAATAAGGTGCTTATTGATACATTTCTGATACACCCATGCTATTCCACATTGCATACTAGCAAGTAAGAAGATAAACTGCCTCACACTGTGAAAGGTAACATGAAAGTTTTGACAAAGAACTTCTAAAACATAGTCCTTGCTAGTGCTGTATCTTAGCTCCTGTCTTTGACCTGTCTCCTGGATGGTGCTTTCAGATCTGCATTGTAGCCCTCATCTCTGCCCCCTCCTTGCTGTTTCTGCATAAACCCTGGGGCCTGAATCATCCCCTCACCACGTCTGGGACTGCTGCCAGCACTCTGCTCTGCCTGTCATGTCCAGACTGCATGCTGGCTGAAGAGGACGCTGCCTGCGCTTGGGAAACCCTTGCAGCCTTCTCTCTTATGATGCAGCACTGCTTATGGTCCTTCCTGTAACAAGTCCCAAGTCTTTATCCTCTGGATACTCCTCCTCACTTTCTTGTATTCTCAGTAGGCAAGGAAGCATGGTAGGTAGTCTGGAGACCCTTTGTACACTGCCCTGATCACCAGGCTTCTGGCATCTTCTCACAGAAGCCACCTCTGAAGCCCCTCTGCTACTCAAACCTTGAAACATAGACCCAATACACCAGGACATGTGAGTTATTAGCCAAATACCACAGGAGTGGATGTTGCCCCTTCTCTTGTTAGGGGTGCTAGTTTGAGTCTTTGTTCTCTACTTACTTGAGTATTTTCAAGAAAGCTTTAAAAACTTGCAGATCTGTCTTGTGCTTGGTTAGAATCAGCCAAATATCCAGCAGTTACTGGAGCAGCAGATAAAGCAGTAACATCAAGTTTATCTTTAGGCACCAGTCTTGAACAAATGCCAACCGAATCACAAATGTGCTAAAAAGCTCATGGGTAGCAAAAGCTAACATTAGTCACGCAAAACCTGTCTCTGACTTTCCCAACAGACACTGGAAAACCACAGAGAGCTGTTCAACTCCAGAAGGTGTTTCAAAGAAGAGTGTTTCACAGATAACTTCCTTCTGAAACTCTTCATTTTTCCATTTATTACAGTGATTAGTCTCCAGAGTTTAAAGTTAGCCATTGGGAATCCATCTTTACATTTTAATCTCATGTTATTCTAGTCTCACCGAAGTCAGCAGAATACTGGTATGCTGATCAGCAAAGTGCTTGAATGGCTGCAGCTTGGTCAACAATAATAACAGTGATTTGTAAGCCAATGTCTAGCCTCTAAATAAAAATCTGACAAACTGATCAGCTGCAAGAAGTATTAATACTTGCTCAATATTAATGAGTATGGGAAAACTCTTAAGGGTTTACAGTGAAGGTACCTAAGGACATTACAGAAGCACCCTTTATGTATCATCTCCTTGACTTCATGGAATTATATAAAAGCAACAGAACGGACAAATAATCTACAATAACCAACTTGCAGCCTCAGGGCAAATTATATAGCCTCTCCAAATGCACTCCAGATAAGAAAGAGCTGGAGTTTCTGCTCTCAGAAAAATGATTACAGGAAGATTCCTTGACAATATAGTCACTTCCTATTAGAAAATCATAAAATTGAATTAATCAGCTTGAATTGAACTTTGATGCTGTCTAGAAATAATATGTTAAAGGTAAAATTTCAAACAAAAATATATTTACCAAAAATATGTACCCTAAGATATTGGGAGAGGGTTACAGCACAAAGTAAAACATCTAAATTTAAGGAAAAAGATTATGAAAATTCTTGACTATGAAAGTACATTTTTTAAAAATACTAATATAACCAGTTTCCCATGAATCACTGAAAATTTGTATCTTATTACCTTGGAATGCCTGTGTTTTGCTGAGATACCGGAGGAACTAAGGGGATTCCTTTTTCTCCAACTGCCCAAGAGACACTATTGGATACTTTCCCAGAGGTCATTAAACTCATTTTGTTGCTGCCATCAGCTTCAAATGAAAAGGACACACCTATCAAGGGGGAAAAATTCAAAGTAGTGTATTTATGCATTCAAACACAATGTCTTCACATTTTTAAAAATACTTCCAGAAAATGAGTAGTCAAATAGACTGTGCCTTTATATAAAAAGGTTAATGTGAAATAATGATTCTGCTGCATGCTGTGGGGAAGAACTCTGTTCTACAATAATGAGTGAAAGAGTCCATTATACTTTCCATTTGAGTTGGAAGGAAAGGCTATGCCAAAGGCTTTTTTTTTTTCTTGATAGATGCACACCATTTAATATTTCTGGTAGTTTTCAGATTCAGCATACTTTTACTACCAAAACAGAAATTCAGAGTCAAAAAATTATGTATGATTGAAAAGTCAGTCCTAAAGCTTTTGACACACAATTGTAGATTTGGTCATCATAGTCAGTGATATTTACACATGCCGTAATAATTTTTTTACCCTGTTTTTTCCCTCCTCATTTTTTATCTATTATGCTCTAGCTTTATCTGTATTTTTATATATAGCAAATTTATGCAAGTCAGTCATCTCATGATGCTGTTCAAATTCATTATACAAACTTGGAAGTTCCATATGCTACTCTGTATTCTTCTTGTTTCCCCTTTTCCTATCTCTCCCTTGTTTCATCTTTAGCCTAAAGCCCCAGGGAAAAGGTGTGTGCAGGTTGTCAGCAAAGCAAATAGGAGGACAAAAAATTACTCTGCATATACACTTCTACAGACAGTTTTTCAGCGATTTAAAACATTAAAATCACTGGAGCTGCAATAATTGACATGTGCTTGCTCTGCAGTGTCAGAGGCCTGATTACTCAAATGCTCAAAAAACCCCAAACATCTTCCATAGGTCATAAAGCTCCACTAATATAACAAGACAAATAATAAACAGACACATTTTTATTATTCAGAGCTTAAAATTGGTAAGAGACAAAAATTCCATAGCAAACTTCAATAATAAGAATCATGACTATTAGGGAAGACTCAGATACAGAAGCTGTAAAGGCTCTTGGCAGAATTTACTCTGAAACCTACTCCAACCTCTTACTTGCTACATGGTTTCAGCAAAATGAGAAATGCTGAACTGAGGAAGACAAGAGTGCCTACCACTCCCAACTCCTTCATGATCCAACATCACACGCTGATCGCTGCTGAACTCTATTTCTTCCAGAGGAGCACTGCCTGTCAGAACTGCAGTCTCAGGAACAGGTAAGAACACTTCAGCCAACAAGGTGGTACTGCTGATACCTGTCGTTTCATAAATCTAGAAAAAAACCATGACGATGGACAGAAGAAAAAATTTACATGTGCATTCTTGTGAAGTTGAAAACATATTGCAGGGTATTGAGGGAAAAGGTTTTGCTATGGCTGAAGCATGAAATAAATAATTTAGGGCAATTGTATTAATTCCCTTTCTAAAATATTCAATTAGCAGACATTTCAGCTATCAGCAGCTTACTTGATCTGAATTCTTCCTAAAAGTCTATCCTCTTCACTTTTCTAATGCACCTGAGACGAGTATGACAAGCTCTAGGCTTTAAAGAGCATCACTGTACAATATGCAACTGCTTGTGACAGTCACTGGGATCAGGTGAAGATTCTGGAGGGATTCTGCCTCACTAATTCTCCCTTACCATGAAAGGTAGAGTATGGCACACAGTCCCCATTCTGGCAGCACTGCAGGTTGCTTCTCTCTTTCCTGGCCAGCTGCAGGCTCAGAGTGATGTAAATGATTTCTCCATTCAGATGTTTTTAATCCAGGCAAATGGTATTCCTTCTCCTTTTCAATTTGTGTGTTAAATAAATAAGGAGACAAGGGGTTTTTACACCCTCCCCTGAACTACCAGTGTTATCTAACCAGAGGAGTCTTCTAAAGGGAGAAGTAGGATCCTGATTCTGTTTCCCCTAAATATATTTTGCATTTACTCTGAAAAGTGTTCATGTGAATCATTTATTAATTCATACTTGGAATGGGGGTGGTAGTGGCTTGATTTAACTGCACTGGTGATCAAATCAAATGCAGTTATGGACATTACTAGAAATTTTTGTTTTTTCTTTCCCCTCCAGTAAACATTATGATGGTTTTACTGTGTGGAAAAGAATGTTTTAAGAAAACCATGTTAGCAATTTGACCTGCAACATAAATAAGTTTTTCCAAAATTAACAGGCTGACCCACTAACATATTTAATCACAAGTCCCAATTATTTAATTTCTCCCATCCAACATACAGTTTTGTTCTATATATATCTAGAAAGCATAAGCATCAAAAACACAGTAGCAAAGTTAAAAGTTTGTGACTGGAGAAGCAAGGAAGGAACGTAAGATTGAAGATTTACAAAGGGTCTTTCACAGGTTTTTCAGTCTTTATGACACTATCATAGAGCAAAACACAAGCATTACAGGAGTAATTACATTTTATATCATCTTTTAAAAGTTACTGCAATAAATCATCACCTACCTGTAGTTTCAAACTCTCTGGCCAATTGATTATTTGTAAATTGAAAATCTGTCCAAAGTGAACTCTAAAATCGGAACTTATTGGTCGGGTAACAGTCCTTGACACTTCTTTGGAGTTGAAAAGAACTTTTATAAATGCTGAGCGTTTCTTCACGTCTTCTCGTCGCAAAACTTCCGCTCTGTAAATATGTCAAACAAGCTGTCATATCACTTTTAATAACATTTTTATTATTTGGTTATTTTTAATGAAAATCTGATTTCTCATGGGGAGACAGAACCCACCTAAATAAAGACGGTATTCCTCCAAAAATGTTACTAGACAGGAATGACCTTAGAACTATTATTTAACAGCTGTTTTATCTTCTTGCGAATATAAAATTATTTTAAAATGATCAAGTCAAACTTTGGATCCACTAAAGCTAAGTCCATATAAAAGAAGTTATCCAGGAAAAAAAAAAAATTCCCTTCCACTCCCTTCCTCCAAAGCACAACAAATGCTATCAAATTCAGTTCAAATTTTGAAGTTTTTAGTCATTGGAAGTACAACAGCCAAGCTGCATTCCCTGATGAGGCTATCTGTGAACTAAGTACAAAACAAAGCAGTTTTTAAATTACTGAAGTCCAGCAGATGTATGTTAAATTGTGTGTGCAAATGTGGAAAGTAACACAAAACAAGCACATTTATTTCTTTTATCCACAGTGAAATATCTGGTTTAGTACACAATTTCCTTCCTTTCCCTTTGTTGACTACAGCACAGACCTAGTATAAAGGACTAGCCAGTGAGAATGGTACTGCCAGCAGTGACCTAGACTCTACATTGAAACCAGCTTCTTTGTATCTACACCCCTGTTCCGTGCAGATGCTCAAGGAGCATCAGAAGGTTCAAAGGGAATGTGCAGACATGCATTTTGTAAGTGCACTAGGTACAAGGTTATATGTGACTTGAAAATGAATTAAGTTTATCACCTTCAGAAGCAGAAGTTTCATCATTAAGCTAAACAGAATTTTAGTCTGGAGTTGTATAAACAAACAATTAATAAATAACAGAAAATCACAAATAAGGTAATTTGTTGGCCAACATTTATCTTACCGAGGACACTGCTCAGTTGGAGTTATGCTTCCTGAGACAGTCAGCTCAGGAACTAGAATAGGCTCTCCGGGCTTCCTTCTGCAGCTGTCAGCTTTTTCTCTAACCTGCTGCTCTATTTCCAGGTTATTGGCCATTTTAGGTGGGATGGGTTTTATACGTTCCTCACCAAGCTCATAATCTTCTGATTCTGCATCTACATGAGTATCTTTTTTCTTTTTTTTCTTCTTGGACTTCTGCATATAAAAACAATAATGTTCTTTCTGAACTTGTTTCAATCTGCAATTTTTTCTCTTGTTCTCTTGATTCACAAGTGCTAAACACAGATGGTGTATGTACAGTAAAATAACAGTATAATTTTAGCATTACACACACACACAAAAGATTTTTCTCATTGTAAAGAACTACATCAGATTCAGAATTCAGAAATACATTCCATTCATATGCTTCAAAACCATAACGTGCTCCAAGCAAAACATTTCCTTAATCTTCCCTACCACCTTTCAAAATCAGCATGTTTCTTGAACATTTTGGCTAGATGCTGAGTTCTCATTTGCCTGAGTTACCACATACATTGTGTTAGGATTGCAGGAAGGTTACTCAGCCAGTAGACACGGTTGTTTGAGATGCACCATCTGCACATACACTGCCAAAACAAATGCACATGTGCCACAAACTTTGGAGCACAAGTTTTTTTAGCTTAGCAGTATCTTTAGCACAAGCAGAATGATCCCTTCCCTTCCTCATGCCAAACAAGAATAAACAAACAGAACATGCCTTTCAGCATCTCCTAAACTGCAGAATTCCACTGTTTACATGCATGTTCAGCTTTAAACAACTGCAAAACAGTTCCTCCTTCCACAGACTTCTAGATTACTTGGAAGTACAGCTTGCTTGGAAGCACCGGCCACTTCACGATTTAAGACATCATAAACAAAAGAAGAGGAAGGAAAGCAAACAGATTCTCCTCATTAACTGAAATAGTAAGCCAAACAACTTGTTCATGTATTTTTCTTACAAAATATTCTTTCTTTCTTTGCCTAATTTTATGTTATCTTTCTTGCTCTTCTGTTTGCTTTTAAATGTATTTAATCTCACGTACCTCTAGTGTCTTTGATTCATGTGATCTGTACTAGTAAGAAACCAGTAACAGTGATTAAGCTAAAAAGTACTTTGAGTAAAATAAAATAAAGCACTTCTGGGTATGAAAGAAAGATAATTTCTCTAAAAGGAAAGAACCACAATCCATTCAATCTCAAGACAGATTGTGACTAGCACAATAAAAAGATGCCACAGTGGTATTTGTGAAGGCATAACTGCTGGATGAACAGTTTGCATTAGGATCAATGTTCATGACTACCTGCCCTCATTTCAAGGTTTACATTTATTCATCTTATCCTACAAGTAAACCAACATGATGCTAATGAGTCATGTGCCCACTTGAAATCCCACAGGAATTTCCAATTCCATTTAGTAATAATTTTATTTTTTTGTGAAATTGAATGATTTAACCAAACCTGTGTCTTCTTCCAGGATTTCCAGTCTTGTAACTCAGTTTTATACTCCTCCATTTTCTTTTCATATTCTTCCATACTTTCTTCTAGTAATTCCTTTATCTCAGCCTGAATTTCTGCTTCATATGCTTTTTCATCCAATTTCTGATCAACCTCTTCCCTTCAAAACAACAATTATCAGCATGTTGCATAAAATTACATAAGGGTTACAAAAAAGTCTGTAATATATAACAGAAATCTACTTCTCCATGAATAATTTCATTATATCAGAAGTGTGTTTTATTTAAAAAGACTAGCATGGTACTCTTAAGAGTTGACAGCAGATAGAGTAATTATGTTAATTCTGGATAGTAACTTTCTTTACTCATTACTCTGTAGAAATTCCCTTCTGCTACAGTAATTACTTATTTTAACCTTCCCTCTTGCCCAGACTCAAAAGGAATAGCGGCAGGCTCAACAGTGCCAGTACTACTCAAAGTCTTACTTCTGAATATCAGAATTCTAAGTTTCCAAATTAACTAATCTTATTACAACTCTACTGTTAGCAAATAAAGTACAAAAAGTGTTATCAAGACATACTTCCTCAAATAAAGTTTCATGGGTGTGTTAGTAAACTTCTGAAAGTCCCGGAGGGATTTAATTTGTTTCCAAACTTTGATAATGGTCTTAAGCAACGTTCTATCTTTTTCTTGCTCAGCATCACGAAGTCTTCTGGTTTGTCTAGAAATACACATACATAGCACAAGATCAGTTGGAGTTGTCTAACTCAGTGGAACAACAGATTGAAAACCTGGGATAACAAAAGCCAAGTGATGGGGGTTTCAGGTTGATTGATGGCTGCAGTGGTTTAAGTCCAAGGAGCATAAAACCCAGACTTGAAGATTGCAGGATTTGATTTCCTCCTATATTCCAGTCTCTTTCATTTTGAACAATCTGACTTCAATCAAGTCCATTCTTTAGCGATCTCAAAGTTTTCGGAAATGCTTATTACAGCTGTACATAATTAAAAACACTTTTAAGTAAATTCATGTAAACAACAGCCCAGGAAACTTACACTGCTGCTATGAAGGAATGCTTACTGCACGTGTACATTACAAAAGATGTTTTAAACTTCATGTGCTTCTAGCACCAGTAACAAAGGACTTGCAGAGATGAAGTAACATAGTAAGTCCTTTGACAGACGTACAAGATTCTTAATACAAACAAAATTAACACAGCCTTTTTTCTGTCTCAGAATAGGTATTTCACATTTCCACCCCCTAATCTGATTGTAAAAGAGCTACTCATTAGCATATTTAATGACCATCTCACACTTCCAACGTAAATGTCCATGCAGCACAAGCACAGGCTGTTTCCACTACTATCTTGGTAGAAAAACAAGTCTGTGATTAAAAAACAGATGTAAACTGATGTATTAGGACTTGTAATATTCAGAGAATGTGGAAGACAGAGGCTGGGTTAGAGCTAAGAGAAGAAAGACATCATACATCATTTAACAGCATAAGCCAATTTAGTGAAAACAATAAACTAAGAAGAAATGCAGACTTTTCAGAAAGCAATATGAGTACTTCAACAGCTAGCAGTTTGAGTATTACTTATCCACGTAGCAACCTTTTCTTTTTGTCTACCAGATGACAGTAGAAGATGAAACTTGAAAGGCAGGAGGAACATATAGATCAGTATTCACACTTATCCTGGAAGCAGGACCTTTAAGTAGAGAATCATTGCTGCTAAAATACATCACCCGCAAGAACCTGAATCATAGAATCCACAACACACGTTGGCTTCCTACTTCAGGAAATGAAGACAGTAGGGCTGAAATTACTAATGTGCAAAAGTTTTCTGTATTCAGATGACATTTCTTCCTCAAGCCAATGGAAAACTACAGCTTTGATCTTCAGAAAGCAAAGCATATACATCTGTTATGTAATTGGAGGGTGGAGTAAATAATTAGATTATTTTCCAGGCTACACGTCTGTAATTTCTCATGAGTATTCTACATTGACCCTCAGGGAAATGCAATGTTAAAAGAGAGACAAGGCAGGTCAGGTGATTTTACCAATGTAAGTGGTCCAAGTTAGTACTGAATACCATGACAGCCAAAAATTCCTGAGCCCATCTGAACTTCCTATGTGTAACAGCTTCCAATAACAGAGATGTAGCCAGAAAGAATTACAGATATGAAAAGCCCTAAAATAATACCAGCCAAACTCATCTCATGTTACTTAGGCAACACTGATCTTACTGATTTCAGCTGAGTTTCTCCAGATTCATAATAGCATGAAACTAAACTAAAGCACTCAAGATCTAGAAAAACACGTCAGATACATAGGAGGCATAGTCTTTCTAATTGGAATTTCCATCAAGCAAGCCTCCACATTGGTGCTAAAATCCAAGAATCTCATTCCCACAGTGAATCCTCCCATCACCTTACTCGTGCTTTCCCTGGTGAGAGCTCCTTTCTCTGAGGTACTGTATGGTAACTGCACACCTCCTGCTCCTTGTCCTCTAGCAGATATGTTAATAAGATACTAACAAAAGCTATTCCATTTTCAGTGGAAGGAAGTCTGTGTCCTTCAGTATAAAATAATAAATTATAGACTACTTAATGTTCTATACAGATACCAATGTATTACAAGACAGCGTACATGAAGAATGACAATCTGAAGAAATAATTCCCAATGTCAGAGGAGTGTCTGGATGCGTAAGTTTAGCAGATGTAAATTTCAAGGCTGAAAGTAGAATTGTTACTTAAAAAAATTTTTTTCGTGTTATGTTATCATGTGACCCATTACATCACTTTATACTTTAAATGAATACATTACTGCCTACTTTTAGATTGTGAAAAAGTTTCAGACTTTTATTATCTACTAGTTAAGAGGCTGTTCAGCAAGGATGTCTAAAATAACTTCTTGTGTATCATACTGGTAACACTTACAGTTCATCACTGTCCATCTGCCAAAAATAATACAAACTGTCACTACCGAGCCAAAAACTGTAATATATTTTTACTATCCAGCTTTTGTCCAAGAACAATAACTGTAATCTTGTAAAACAAAATTCTACCACTTTATTTGTATTAAGCCATTGGCAAAAACATGGCCAAAATACCTAAGAATGGGAAGCAAATCAAGAACACTTGTGTAATGAGGAAGAGGATGGAAAAAACTAGGGATTTTGTCTGTTCAAAAAATTATGTTATTGCATTGTAAAAGCTATGTGCATCCAGCTGAAGTCTACTAAAACTTTATTTTAATTAAATTTAATTATACAAAACATACCAGTAAGTAGCTACTAAGAAATTAACAAAAGTAATCAAATTAGCCCACTTTTGAATGAAAATTTCAACCTAAACTGTATTTTCTTCATAATGTTTTATGCAACTTATCAGAGAGAACTCTTAAATCCTCAAAATTCTTCTAGAGCTATTTATAGTAGAATTTAAAAGTCTGGCATGAATCATACTCTGTACCAACATGTAAAGGAAAAAAGGAATACAATTTTTAAAAACAACAATTTAATGAATTCATACCCACCTGATCTCCATTTTGTATTCAGATATGCTTTGTTGAGCCACAGGAACACCATCACCACCACCTTCTATACTGTATTGCACAGCACTCCTCAAAGCATGCAGCTTGAACAAACAAACAAAAAAGTAATTAACAGAAGGCTTAACAAGGCATCCAGTAAAATGTACCTTGACAGGAAAGAGCTAGTTATTAATGACAGAAAACTCTGAACTGTCCTGATTCTGTGTTTATACGGTTTTGCCATGTCAGTGAGGTGATTCTTCAGCATGACATTTTAATTAGGATCCCTGGATATATGAGGGAGATTTACTAACTTTGATCACTGTAACAGATCTAATCAAGGGGAAAGACTGATCTAGGGAGTATTCTGAAAGCTCAGGAATCAAAGGCGTAGGTGAAAAAGACCTCAAGTCAGCAAAAAAAACCCATCTTTCACAAAAGCCTTTTTTGGGACTAGGAAGGGCCACTAAAGGTAATTCTAGAAAATCCCAGAATCATAGAGTAGAATCACAGAATCATTAAGGCTGAAAAAGACCTTCCAGACTGTCAAGTGAATTTGACTGAATGCCACCATGTCAACTAAACCACAGCACTAAGTCCAGTCATTTCTTGAACTTCCTGGGATAGTGACTTCACTGCTCCCCTGGGCAGCCCATTCCAATATCTAATCACCATTTCAGTGAAGAAATTCTTCCTGATGTACAGTTTAACCTTCCCTGGCACAGCTTCTTGCTATGTCCTCTTGACTTGTCTCTGGTTGCCTGGGAGAAGAGACTGATCCCCCACCTGGCTACAGCATCCTTTCAGGCAGCTGTAGAGAGCAATAAGGTCCCCCATGAGCATCCTTTTCTCCAGGCTAAACCAGCCCTAAAAGGAGGCCGTAGACAGATGTTGGTCTCTCCTGTCAATAACAAGTGATAGGACAAGAGGAAATGGCTTCAAGTTCCAGGGAGGTTAGATTGGATCTTAGGAAAAAAATTCTTCACTGATAGGTTTGTCAAGCACTGGAACAGGCTGTGCAGGGACATCCACCATCCCTGGAGGTATTTAAAAGATGTGCAGATTGGCATGTGGGGACATGGGTTAGTGATGGACTTGGCAATGCTGGGTTAATGGTTAAGCTTAGAGGTCTTTTCCAAACTTAATGATTCTATGGTTTTATAGGTTCCTCTAATGAGGACATGGATAGCCCAAATGTCCTGTTTCACAGAGCACTAAGGCAAATCCTTCAAAAGTACAAACAGAACAAAGTATACCAAGGAATTATTTTGAGACACTGTATGAAATACCTGTCCATCATTAGAACTACAACCTAATGCTTTATATAAAAACTCTAAAGTATCTGTACACCACCTACTGACCCTCATTACACTAATATAAACATGAGCTTGTATACAATGATTATTTTTCCCTTATAATAGTTCTTTAATGTAGAAAATCATCACCTTTAATTTATGGAAATCTGAATGTATATGTACTTAACAATCCAACTAATTTTTAACAGACAAGTATTCTTGTGTGTCCTGATGACATCAGAGTTGTACTGACAATGCCGAATGTTCATGTACACATTTACACCAGAGAAGACCACTGCCATTACTTCCAATGTACAGATGGAGGAACAGTGGTGGTACACAGAGCATGAGCAGCCCAGTCAAGCTCACCCAGCAACAGAGCCAGAAACAGAAGGATCTGCATCCAGCCTTGGGTTTTGCCATGCCACGAGAGTGACACAGGGAATGTGGCAGCAGTATGCATTTAAAACACAGCATCTGTCACAGATACATACCTGGAAATGGGTTCTACTTTTGTACAGTTTGGTGAAATTAAACTGCTTCCTTTCACTTTGATTTGATAACTGAAACTAAACTTCACTAACTTCCCTCCATCACTGAATGTCTTTTGCTGTCTCCCTATCAGAGCTGCTGTACGCAATCCTGTAATGTCTGACCCGTCACCCACTGGAAAACATTTTAGATACTCTAAGGAATACTATGCAAATGTTACTGTATTCCTTTTACTTCAGAGTTAATTCAAAACCAAAGCTCAAAGGAATTCTTAGTCTTAAAAATGCAGTTCTGCAGTGAACATATAGCAATCTCAGTTAGGTTTTTAACTTCAGACAAATTCAGCTTTTACCTTAAATTGTCACATCATTGTCTCAATAAGATACAAAGATAGAACAGAAATACCTTGTCTGTGAGAAGTTTGGTAAGATTCTTCTGTTTTCTTGCTAAATACTGATCATACAACTGAGCCAGTTTAGCTGCTAACACATGCTCACGGCTAAAACAGGGATGATGGGTGAATATCAGTCCAGAAATATCAATATCCAATTGAAACAGCCCCTGAAAATCTCCAGGTCCAACAAAATACTGATTAGTAGATGTCATTTTTATTGCCTGAAAGAAAAAAAGAACAAACTGGATTTACAGACTCTGACAACAGTATCTTTCAAAGATTTTCTTTGTCAGAAAATGACCCATCTAGCACTACCTACATTTAAATGCTGAGCCTTAAACTGTGTTAACCTCTTGCTTTATTGGTAAGTGGGTGGCACCAAACCACCATGGATATTGTACAGAACAGAATTTTTATAGCCTATATGAGGCTGAAATAAGAAGTCATCTTCCTATAGTGAAGGTTTTGCTGAGCAATGAAGGCAATGACACCGGATTAGAAAAAGCACAGCCTGCTAGTTCTCTTTTGACACCTTTGTTTAGTATTGCTTTATGTCCTCCTAGAACTGAGCTCTAGGATAAACAGTGCAGCTCTCACAGAACAGCTCTCCTTGTAGAACATACAGATTGTGCACATTAGGAAATACATTACTTGCTTCCCCATTCTAGCACCAGGGAAATTCACACCAATGAAGGCCAACAAAAGCTTTCAGCAACAAAGCTTAAAACGTCTGCTTCAACCCTCTGCAACCAAAAGACATCCATGGCTTACATCCTCAAGTTACTGAAATCAGAAGAGAATTAACACTGCTTCCAGCCTGACTACTCCTGCTCCCTTATTAGGATCCTTCACCAGAGATTGTCAGCGGAGATATTCTGGTACGGTAGAAGATGAAGTTGTAACTTATGTATTGTTTGTTGCAGTCCCTTCCTGAGAAAAGGAAAAAGAGGGATTTGGAGGGGAATTTAACTGTTGTACAGCTCTTTTATAGGACTGATATAAAGGGCCATGAAACACACTTGAGTCCACCTGATCCTTCCACATTGTTTCTCATCAAAATGTTTAATAAGACACAATCTTGAATTCCTTATGCTTTATTTTTCTGCCCATAAAGGACCCTTAAGATCAGTGCTTTAGATATTTGTATGTCACTGTCCATGTAAACAGGGTGTTTTTGAAACATAAGCTCTCTTGGCCTATCTTTACATGATCAAAACAGTAAATTTTTTCTGCCTGCAGAAGCTCTGCAGATAGATCTGTGGTACTGGATGCAGCCTGTGGATTGCATATTTATCAACATCATCAAGTAAAGGGCTACATTTAAATCTGCATCAACAGCAACAGTCAGAGCACTTCCATGTCCCAAAAGAGCATTCTGTTCAAAAGTCTTAAAAGTCAGCTTTTCCAAGAGGGTAATAAGAGTTCTAACAAGCAGAACAATTAAAGCTTGCTTCAAGCTTGCTGAATGGTTTTAACTGAAACTTATTTTGATTCGTACTGATTGTACATTGAAACTGCTGTTTGCCAGGGTAGGTATGCTGTGACTAAGGAAAAAACAACCACAAAAAACCCTGTAAACAAAACAAAACAAAGAAAACAAGAACAACAATAACAAAAAAAAAATCTCACAACCTCCCGAAAATATCTGAATTGATGCTACATAACTCAAAATTAGTTGCTGTCTACCTGAGTAAACTTTATAAATACATGAATATAGGAACTACCCTACTTTGGCATGAGAATATCCAAGGGTGCCTCACAACGATCCTAGCGACAGACTTGAAGGTGTTTGTCATGGACTGACACTTTACTATTTCAACCAGCACTATCAGCTAAACTCTTCATTCTTTTGTATGCATTTTTACAGGGAAAAACAGATACATACTTTAAAAAGTAGAGCTCATTTAAAGAACAGATGCTGAATCACAAAAAGTAGTCAATAGTCATGGTTCTCAGCACAAAACCCTTCAGGTCCCTGGGGTTTCTGGTGCAGAAGAACTGGGATACTGGGTCTCAGGAACCACATATATGAAATATGCCTACCTTTCTATACACAGTTTCAAGTTCTGGTGCAATGCCTTCTTCAAGTGAGAATATTGGAGGCCTAGTAGAAGACTGTTTAATTGGATTAGGCAATGCTAAGATTTTCCCATCATCACCAAACCACTCTTTCCCCTACAAAGGAAAACAAAATTACATATTGCTTCTTACTTTATAAAGAAATTCCTTGCAAAATTATAATTCTTATAAAAAATACAGAATAAAAGGCAACTACAAATTTTTTGTGACTGAAATAACCAAAACTGTCCTAATACACCAAAATGAGATCCTCAAATATACCAGAAGTAAGTTTTGAAATTAAAAAAACCAAGATGTTGCTCCAACTTTGATTATACTGATTTATTTTTCTTTCCACATGCAGTGTTACACATGTAAAAGGAAAAACAAATCAACACATCACTTATTTAAATGTTACTTTCTTAAATCACTGAAATCGAAAGAATTATAAGACATGTTTTACACAAGAGCTAAATGGCAGGTCAGATAATTTAACAAAGCATCTCTCAAATCTTCTATTCCACAACCTGAACAACTTAAACAACATCTATGAAAGCAGATTAGGTAAGTATTTTACACACCAATTGCTATCCGTGGCTTCACGTGTTTGACATTGTCCTAATTCCTCCCTCTGTTCTCATTACCTGGATTCATATATATCTTAAACCAGTGCAGCTGTCCAAGGATGCTGCCCTACCCTGTTAATTCCATACCTGTTTGAATCTGACCCCAGAGCCATATGTCAATGTGGTAACACCATGAAGTCAATCAGAAAACTAACTGAAACTGGCCATTCAAAAATTTTAGATCCAAATGTTCCCAATCTGATTCACAAAAGCGCAAGAAGAATCATAAAATAATGTAATACAAAGGGCAGCTGCTGCTCAGGAGTTTAAGTCTATACTGAACAATACACACCTTACCACATATAGGAAGAGAATACAGTAGGACAAAATATATCCAAGCCACTTTCCCACATCTTTCCACAAGATATTCTTAAAAATCTGAAAGGATTCTGAAATCTCTCTGATAATCTATACCAATATGTAATTAGCCTTACAGACTGATCAGCGGTCTGTTTTCCAGCAGGCTACAAGCAGAGCCAGGAAAAGAAACCAGTTTTTTAAGACCCAATCTCATGTTCTGACAATGGGGTTACACTGAAGACATGCTGCCACAAAAATCTGTATTTCCCAACATCTGATGCTGCCAAACATTTTGAAGATGAAAGCCCCATATTAGAATGACCGTCCACTTGCTTAACTATAACAAAAATAAGATACTTATAAAGATAAATAAAATACTGATAGAAGTTACAACTAAAAAGGTAGCGGTGACTTACTTGGTCCTGTCTGAGTATTCTGTTTTCTATAATATTTTGATTAGACTGTGATACAAAGGGCCTTTCTCCTATGTACAGACCTTCATCCTCAAGGCACCTGGGCTGCATATTTCCAGGCATCTTCTCAGAAGTAGGCACTAATGAGAAATTAAAGAGAAAACCATGTAAAATACCTTGTAACTGTAGTTTTAGTTTGTTAATTCTTAAAACGAATGGCACTGCATATTAAGTGTGCTGTCAGAAGTATTTTCCTACATGGGAAAAAAAGAAATAAATATAGAATTAAAATAGGTCCTTTTCTTAATCAAGACATCTCTCATAAAAGTGCCACGAAATGTCACAATTCTAATAAACTGATAATTTAAAAATTTCCTCATCAAAAAATTCTTCAAGTTACTTAGTGGAGTTTAGTGTTAATGGTTGCTTGCTCAACAGTGTAAAAAACCTTGAGCAGCAACTGAGCGTTTTGAAGCCTTTTCAATGGAAAGTGAAAATTTCAGATTAATCAGACCTCCTGTTAATAAACAGCTTGCTTAAGCTAGTCTCATACAAAATACAGAACATGCATAGAGAGTTATGTTAGCCAAATAACAGCAGGTGGAATTCTTTTTAAAGGCCTGCCTGCAAGGCTGTTTCACTGTGTGTATGGAATCAGTATTTTTCAAGAAGCAATCTTGAAACAGGGAGGGATTATACTGAGGGTTACAATAAAAGTTACCCCCTAAATCAGAACACAGTGGATCACACAGGAAGTAGTCAAAACTAAATTACAAGACATGAAAAAACAGAGGCACACAATGTCAAATATTTTGACATTGCACTGCAAGCTGTACTGGTACCATTCTGGTATATGCCACTGGGAGACTTGTTTCTGTTTCTTCCAGTTCAAATATTAAATATCAAGTGATATTATAAAGCAATTTTTTGGGACTTTGTAGTTCTGTGGGAATAAGGCAAAAAGGTCAGAGACATGATCAATATTGACTATCTATTCCCAATTCACAAACTCAGATTTTGCAAAAACGGCCCCTTGAATCCCAAAAATCTTTGTTAGTTGCATGACTCATGACAAACTTGCCACAAGGAAGAAGCTGCAGATGTAGCCAAGTGAATAAATAGTGTAAGTTACAATGTACAGTGCATGAGCCATCCTTAGTAAGTAGATGTTTGTATGTGTAACCCGTTGCATACATTAAACAGCAGCAGAAGAGAGGCTAGCACCTTGCAATTTCTACAGTCAGCAGCGAGGAAGTCACCCCCGAGCAACTGAGGTGCCCTGAGTACACTTGCCAGCTTAGCAAGGGATGACCGGCCGAGGTGTGCATGTTCCCAGCTAATTCATCCTGTCAGACCTTTTCACACTTGACTGGATGATTAGCGTCAGAGAGCTGCAATTAAACATCTCTCTGCTGCCAGAGACAGTCGACACAAGATTTATTCAGCAGATCAAAGGGTGCCATACTATGCAAAAATCCAGGAACTAAATGGATAAGCACAATCTTCATACCTGCTAACATACTGGGAATGAAGAGAAATTCTTTTTCCCTTTTCAGTTGCTCAGAGTAGCTTTCACAATCAACAGGTTTCATTACCAGAAGATCTTCATCTGTCTGCCCTATAAATAAATCGTCATCTTTAACTAGGCGCACATCTTCATCCTGTAGGTTAAGTGCAAACATCTCTTTAGTTAGTTTCTTAAGAAAGTCTCTTGAGAAAGTACACTTTGAGAATTTTTCAGGAAACTCAAGATGCCATTTTGTATAGACTAATAAAACTAACAGAAGTCTGAAAAAAAAAATGAACACTTATCCTGTAATTCTCACCATTTCATCCTCCTCTTGTTCATCCTCATGAGTTTCGACACATTCATCTTCCACCTCCTCTTCTTCATTTAATCCATTCCTTTTCCTGGCTCCAACTTTGATTTTCTCTGGTACGGCATCAAAATTGAAGGTAAAGAAATTATATGCTTCTTCCTCAGAAGGAAAATCATTCTGGAACTAAAAAAAGAAGACAAAGATACTTTATTATGGCATTTATAAGAAAACTACGGCAAGTGAATAACTATTCCCATTAATAATATGAAACAGCAGCATGTATAAACATTTGTTACAAGATAATTATCTCAAATAGAACTCACTCAAATGCTGAGGCTAACTGAAATTTGTAAATGACACGTGAAACCTTCTCTATTGCTATATACTTCATTGAATATTTCTTGCAAAGTGTTATTTAAAAGGTTACCTGGTCTAATTTTAACATGCTTATTGTTTTAAATATAAACCATTTGTGAATCAGAAACACCAAAGTTTAAATTCTGGCCATACTGCAGATACCCAGGTAAATGATATGAAGAGAAATTTCTAATGGCCTTTTGTCTCTAAAGGACCCAGGACCCTTTAGCTTTAGGATGAATCCCTAAGAAAAGAATTAACAGTAGTATTTTGTGGCTAATAAATATCAATAGACTAGTCTGTAAAATGCTTTAACTGCCAACTGGTGGCATTCTGTAAAAAGGATTTAAACAAAAGACATATTTTTCCTGCAAACTCCAGTAATTGTGTCCAGATGGCTAGTTTACTAGGTTTTTGGGTTTTTTAATCAAATGATCCAAAGTCATTCTTATATCTGATGAAGGTTCCTTTTATATACTTCAATTGTTGGCATATACTGCTTGTGAATTTGTAAATTAAATAAAACCTTCTCCACTGCTTAAGAATGAATTCTGTCTGCTTCTTCAAACAGAATCATGAAGCCATATAAAGGTTAAATTAATATTAATATTCATTATTGAAATGGAGGAATTGGTACTTACTGTTGACTTTTGCGTAAGCTTTTTTACAGTATCACGAAACTTTACTTTTGATGGTAAGTGTGACTCATCCTCTTGCATCTCCCTGAATTTATCATTATCAGACTGCATAAAAACATATACATAAGTTTTAGCATACATTTAGTGAATTATAAAAAAAATACAAACAGTTGACTACAGTTATTAGATACTGCATTTTTACAGAAAAAAATAAAAGAGAAACATTGCCACTGTGCAAACTGATTGCATATTTATTTTACAAGGGTACATCTGACTATTACTTAATTCCTTTGGCTCAAGAAATAGACTCTAGAGTATGAAGAGATGGTTCACTGCCTACATGACAGTAGCTGTCTTAACTGCTGATAGGATCACTGCTTCTGCACTCCTGAACAAAAGCAATCACATGCTGATGTCCAAAGGGAGAGAAAGGAGGCAGCAATGGCAAACCCTCCCCTTTGCCCCCCTGGGGCAGACAGCCCCAGCCGGGCAGCATTGTCAGGGGTGCTGCTAGAAGGGACTGCATCCCAGGTAAGGGAATCAGAAAGCTTCTCAGACAACTCCTGCTGCCATCAGGAAAACTCTGTTTGGTATTGTTTAAGAAACATGGTGTTTGTTCATTGCTTGGGTGCTGAAAGACACACTTGATTATTTATTTTATTCTCTCAAACATTTATTGCTAGGCTACTCTCTAACTCCATGGGTGACACTCCCCTGCCTTTTCAAGAAAGGAGATAGCATGTTTATCCATTCCAGTTCTCTGAAGCCTTTTCCGTCCCTACACACAGGTCACTGTAAAGGTCACTGGTTCTGAAGCTGCTTCAGCAAGTTCATTTAAGTGCTTCAAAGAGATTTTCATCAGGCTCAACCAACATAAACACATCTACCATTCTATCTGTTCTTCCTCTTGTGGCCTGAACTGTTAGATTAATGGAAGACACTGCTCAAATTTACCTCTTACACTTATACTTCAAAATAATAATATCAAAAAGAAAATCTCAAAGTCTGTCAATTTGATGGCCACCTGTTTAAGAACAAAACACCTCAGGTGTGTTTAAGTACAAGAAACAAAACCAACATGTGGAAGGTTTCACATATACTTTATATGAAATTAATAAACAACTCTAATAAGGGTATCACTTCTGCATTTTCCTAATACAAATATATTAAAACAGTATTACTTAACTGAAAGCTGTAATAATTACTTACTATAAGATAACATTGCCAAAAATCTTCCCACAATGTAAATGAAACGGCAATTCTCCCCTAGACAAGCAATTTAGCCAGGCTAAATCATATTGTTTGGAATTCCATATAAAGGCGTTACTGGTATATGCTGTTATTTCCTGGGAATAACACATTCTTTGGAACATATTTTCTACAGGCAAGCAGTCTCTTTGTGAATTCTGAAGAATATGAGTGCCAGTTCTGCACAGGCAGAGCCTTTGCTGTTTTTTTAATACAAAATTCATTTTCTAACAAAGAACATGCTTATACAAAAAACCTCAATATAAAATAATAACAAGGAAATACAATACAATACAATGGCACAAAGTTAATATCCAGCATTTAGCAATTGCACTGTGCACATTTATATAAAGATGTATTACAGTGGTCCTTTCTGTTACAGTAAATTTTAAATACTTCAAGGCATCTTAAGCAACAGAAGTCATGAACCTCTAAATGACAGAAGTTTCACATGATGTCTATACTACAATGTAAGCAAATTATTACTGTTAAATATATACAATAAAAACAATAATCAGAACAGTTCCTTTCTGGTTACTAATTCAAACAGTAGTATAATTCTGATAAAAGAAATTCATCTTCAAGAGTGTGCAGTCTTTGATTTTCTTCATGTTTCACATTCACTTTCTTATTATAAGAATAGCAAGATACAATGCACTTTTTTACCGTTTTATCCAGTCTGACTTCTGGTTTTCTTTCTCTGATGCCTTTTAAACGCCTTGGTTGTGGACTGGGGTCTTCTTGCAACAAAGTAATTTCAGCTTTTGTCTAAACAAACAAATGGAAAAAATGTTTAACTGCAACAGAAATAGAAATAGATCAAAGCTACAATAATTACCAGGAACTCAACACTTACTTATGTTTGTGTTAGGGACAGAATCTTTTAATTATAAAATCAGCTTAAGTGATTTTCCAGATCCATATATTAATAGGCCTTATTAAATTGTATGGTAAACGTACAAAGAAATCGTTGCTTTCAAAATAGTGTAAGAAATTTTTTGACAAACAGCACAGAAGGAACTTGTAATGATTGTATCATTTGAATTATGAAACAGTGATACCTTTTCTGTTATTATAAGCAAATTAAATATAAACTTGAGAAAAAAATATAACAATACAGAACATAACTGTACTGATAAACTGAGTACAATTTTGGCTTCAGAAATAAAAAAGTAGATATCCCAACTCGACTTCACATAGCACAGAGCAGGTAAAATGAAGTGGGTGTTACTTATAAGACTGAGGTCAATCAAACAGGACTTCTGAAGGATTCCCACCTTTGCTGCTTTTAGTTTCTCTCTCATTCGCTGCCTAACAGAAAGCTCTGCAAAGCTTGTCCTTGATGTAGAAGGAACAGGTGGCAACTCTGAAACAGATGAAAAACGGTAACATGCTTAAATTAAGTATTTTCTGAAAGAAATTTATGGAAAATAAAACCATTTATACCAGAGTCCCATATTCCAACAGAAAGAACTTGCATGAGAAAAGCTGAATGAATGAAACATTTCTTGGAATCCAGTCCTTACAAAGCATCACTTAAATGCCTTTAAACAGCAACAGATCTTCATTATATACTTTTATTTTTTTTATATTTTATTATTATATATATCTTTCATTATATACTATGAACCACTGTAAGAAATGCTTAAGCACACTTTTAGTCCACCATCATTTAGAAAAGAAAAATACATTAAGATAAACCTCACTACTACTGATTCTACTCAGAATCATCAAGAGATTTTGGAGAATTCTAGTATTTCCAAATTATACAATTTACTACCTTTATTTGTAGAGAAGAAACATTCATTGCATTTGGAAACTTTCAAAAGAATGAACAAGGTGCGAAGTGCAAACCCCCTGTTTTGGAGGAATTTTCAGTGTCTGCCTCAATCTAACAGCTTTAAAACATTTATTAATGATTTGAATGGTGCAATAGTGTTTATCTGTTGTCATAAAAAAAAAGGAAAAAAAAGACGACAGTTCCCGTGTCCGAGGATCACACGAACAGAATTTATTAATTAGGAAAAATTAAAAAGGGTACAGGGTGGGAAGGACAAAAAAAAATAAAAAAATAAATCCCAGGTCCCGCAGATAAGAGACCCTAAAATGCCGGCTTGGCTGAACCCAACACAGAAAACCTGAACGTGTTAGGGAGGATCGTGGCAAATCCACAATCCAAGAAAAATTAATTATAAGAGTCTCTATTAAAAGATATTTAAGGCCACCACCTAACACGGGCTCCACCAGGCTATTCCGAGGCAAAGAGCACATGGCTCCTGGGGTAGGGTCTTTTATAAGGTATTATCCCCGCCTCCTGTCCGGCCACCGTAGTCACTGTGATCGGGCAATGAGGTCCCCTTTCCCGACCGATGGCTCGTTGTTTTGTCTAGGGATGGTTTTTTTCGGCGGGAAGGTCCTCATTAAAATTCATGTAACCATGGAGCCCAGTTACGAGAAGGGTGGAGTGGCTGGAAGTGGCAGTTCGAAGCTGCCTTTGGAGGTCTTAGAAATCCCCCTTAAAATGCAAAACTAATGATTAAACACATTCAAGAGCATTAAAAAATCCAACAAATCCACAGGGGTGACACTGAGAACAAGAGTACAATAACCTGGAGGGTATAAAACTGAACATTTTGGGATTTTAAATATCTTTTGAAGGACACAACTTATGTATGACTTGAATCCTGTAAAAACTGGTTCAAAAACACTAAACATTATAGAAACTGGGCTTTTAGAGATAACTTTCAAAAAGTATAGCTTTCAACATCACAATTAAAATAGATCCTCTTAATTATCCACTTGAACTAATTAACTCTTTGGAACAATCAAAATGTGCAAAAACCAATAAAACAAAACTTCATATATAACATCTGTGTACAGAACATACAGGCAAGAATTCTTGGAAAGCCACATTTGCTCAAAGATGGTCTTTGAAAAGTTTTTGGAATTGAGAAAAAACTTCAACTCTTAAAACTTCAGGCTCACGAAAGATTGTGGCACACAGAAGAAAGGCTCTGTCTGCTGGAGATAGAAGTGATGAACTTCAATTGCAGTATGAAAGGTGGGTACACAGTGGAAAAAAAAAAAACTTTTGGGGTGTTCTAGCACTAGAACAGAGTCCCTTAAACAGTTATAGAACCTTTACCAGTGCAAGCTTTTATGTTAAAAAACAAAACCAAACAAACCAACAACCCCCAACTCTCAGAGAAACTCAATCAACCAAAAAAAAACCCCACCAAACCCAAGTATCAAGACTTACAAAAAATATTTCAAGGAAGAAGCTGGTCTAGAGTTACCTTTTGATTTTCCTCTTGTGAATTTTTTCTACCATTTTATTCTGTTCAGTTAGCACGCAAGAACATATTCTATTTCATTGCAGCAAACGTGTCATTTCAATTCAATTCTGATAAATGAAAACTAGAAAGCAACAGATTAGATGATCTTCTAAAATCCTTTACAATTGTCCATAAACATTTCCAGACAATTCCAGTGAACAGTGTAAATATGCAAAATTAGGACAGAAACAATCTGCCGTTACTTTAAGCACCTCATAAAGCATTGGAACTCATACCCTGTATGCAGAATTCTTTATGAATTAATCAGTTTGTTGAGACAACAGGGTCATTATCTTTTCTATATATAATGAAAACCATTTTAAGGCTTTGGTAGTTGCAGTAATTTAATGCATCAAATACTGTGAGATACTGTAGTTTTTTTTGAAGAAACAAAAGAAACAAAAAAAAAAGGTTTTGTTACTTTATTTCTTTGGATATAAACTTCTGCTTTGCTTATGTGAATGGGCTCTACAGCCAACTAATAAGTTGTGCCTAATTTCAAAATATATTTTTGAAGTGAACAAACTAAAACTGATATCCATGAAAACATTACTTTGCAAGATCACCGTTACAAGCCTGTATGAAAAAAATCCACACCATGTTTTACATTGGAAGTGTCATTATCCTACAATGGCTCCATATTTTACGTCAGGCAGATCTAACAAGTTTGCTGCATAGTCAAACGGAAATTAAACCCGAGAACCTGAAAATGTCATCTAGTAAGTGTTCTCCCTTGATTTCATCTGCACTCAGAGGGACCCAAACCCAGAGATCTCTGTGTGGCTTCCAAGTTCTCTGCACGGACAGACTCAAAACTTCTGCACGTATGTCAAAGCATGCAGAAACCAGGCACAAGACAGACATTAATGTTGTGACCAAGGATCAGTTACTTGAATGAAAATAAGGAATGGTAACTTCCAGCACAGATCCTAGAAACACTGCTGTATTTTTCATGGATGCAACAACTGCATAAGTGCATAGTAAGACATAAACCCAACAATGAAGAAAAAGATACAGCAACACTGCGGTTGTGCTGCCTTTGCAAGGTAATAACTATCACACATGGGCTTCTTAGTTAAAGCAATTCTTCTTTTGAAACTCTTATTTACTAGTCTGACTAGTGGACTGACATATAACCATGTCGTTCCATTTAATAAAGACATAAAGGCATTAAGCACACATATAATTGGATTAGAGTAAAATACTGAATTTCTGCAAACAGATTGCATTAAAAAATAGTAGAGACAGACTGAAGGCTCAAAAGACTAGTACAGAGATTATGCTGAATATTAAGTGAAGAAGTTGATGGACATGTTTCAAGAAAAGCTTGCCATAGTGGGCCGAGAATGATAATCATTCCCTGCTAGAAGAAAATAAACCACCTATTTGAGGGACGTGACAAAGTGATGATTCCAAAAACATTATCTACTTCCCCCTTGTGTTAAAATACAGTCCCCTTTTCATAAAAAAAGCGGTGTGGGGGTGTGTATACTTTTAACACCACAAATTTAACATAACATGGTGACAACCATGACAAACTAAAAATGCCTCAGAATAGAGGCGATGTATTATCACAGGCATTAAAGATAAAGACAGTGGAGCAAACAGACAATGCAGAACTTTTCAGTGGCACCTGGAAGACTGCAGGGGGATATTACTTTTTTTTTTTTAAATGGTTAGTTATCACTTGGCAAGAAAATGATAATCAGAAATTCATACACAGATCATCACTAACAAAGGAGTGAGAAACTCAAATCAACTTTTACTGTATAACTGGGCAACACAGTAGCTCACAGCACTGTCAGCATATTCAAAACTATAATATACAGAACATAGAAATTTAAACTATTTATGAATCTGTCAAACTGAATCCTCAAGGTGGGGGGGAATTGAAATAAGTTTTGAATAGATATGTGAAGGCTTCAGTTCAAGGTGTAGTCTCTCTCAAAATGTGAAATGCAATTTTAAAAAACCCAACCAAACAGATGGATAAATGACACTGCAATTAGGTAAACCAATGCTACAGTCTATCCAGAATACCACATGCTGTACTTTTCACTTGATCATACAAAATTTGCAAAATTACAAGTATTTCAGAAGCAGAAGATGTAATAGAGCAAAATACTTAGGAAAACAAAACATTTATCACATAGGGAAACTAGAGGCTAGTTTTCTTCTGAAGAGCACCATTGAGCTATTCTGTTTATTCTTGGAAAATGAGCTTCTGTAAATGAAAATAACAATCACTAGAGGGTGTCTCTTGATTTCCCCATGCAATCAATTCTGAAAATTGTTTGGACTCCGTCTGTCAACAGCATTTCACTTCCTAGCACAAGCTGGCATAGTGAGACTCAAAAAACATTCAGAAGAAAAGTACACAGACCTTGAAGAGCTGGAAACATCCCTAAACTGTAAGTGTCTTTAAAAATTTTGTCTGTACCATATTTTGTTAAAATGTGTTTAAGGACAATACATACATTTTATTTTGGTAAAACCTGACATTGATGAAAAACTAAGTATTTTTATAGTTCACTAGATTTTCATTCTACTGATTTTTTAAAATTCTGCTCTTAATTAGCTCTTTTACTCACCCTATTTAAGTAAACCATGAACCCATTCAGTAAGATTAGACATGCAGTTCTAGCAGTTTCCCACCACCACATCACTCTCTTACACTCTCCTACTTTGCAAGTTGAGTACTTCATGTGTGACAGTAAAAATAGCACGTCAATAAATCTATATATCTTCATACCCATGGGAAACACTTCAAGCACAAATTATGAGGTTCACAGCATTGTTAGGGTTGGAAGGCACCTCTGGAGATCATCCAGTCCAACCCCTATGGCAAGGTAGGGTGACCTAGAGCAGCTTACACAGAATGTGGCCTGGTGGGTTTTGAATATCTCCAGAGCAGGAGACTCCATGACCTCTCTGGGCAGCATTTTCCAGTGCTCTGCCACTTTCTATGTAAAAAAGTTCTTTCTCATGTTGAAGTGAAACTTTTGTTTTAGTTTATGACCATTGCTTCTTGTCCTGTCACTGGGCACCACTAAAAAGTCTGGCACTATCCTCTTGGCACCTGTATTAATGAGATCCTGTCTCAGTCTTCTCCAGACTAAATAGGCACAGCTCCCACAGTCTCTTCCCAGAGGAGAAACAGGCCACACCCCTCAGCATCTTCATGGCCCTCCACTGGACCCTCTCCAGTAGCTCCATATCTTTTTACTACTGAGGAGCCCACAGCTGGACACAGCACTCCAGAAGTGGCCTCACTAGGGCCGAGCAGAGGGGGAGGATCCCCTCCCTGGACCTGCTGGCCACACTATTCCTGATGCACCCCAGGATACCACTGGCCTGTTGGCCACAAGGGCACTGCTGTCTCATGGACAGCTTGTCACCCACCAAGACTCCCGGGTCCTTTTCAGGAGAGCTGCTCTTTTGTAGGTCAGTCTGCAGTCTGTGCTGGTACTTGGGCTTATTCCTCCCCAGGTGCAGGACCCTACACTTGCCCCTGTTGAACCTCATTAAGTTTCCCTCTGCCCAACTCTCTAGCCTACCAAGGTCCCACTGAACGGCAGCACAGCCTTCAGGTGTATCAGCCACTCCCCTGGTTTTGTACCACCACAAAACCTGCTGAGGGTACGTTCTCTCCCATTGTCCAGGTCGTAGATAACCAAATCGAGTAAGACTGGACCCACTACTGATCCCCAGGGAATGCCATGGACTACAGGACTCCTACTCCACTGATCACAACCCTCTGAGCTCTGTCATTCAGCCAGCTCTTGATCCGCCTCACTGTCCATTCGTCTAACCCACATTTCCTGAGCTTACCTGCAAGGATATCATGGGAGACAGTGTCAAAACCCTTGTGAAGTCAAGACAAACAACACCCATTGCTCTCCCCTCATTGATCCATGCTGCCACGCCATGATAGGCAGCTATCAGATTGATTTCCCCACGGTAGATCCATGCTGACCATTCCAGATGACCTTTTGTTTTACATGCTTGCTGATGACCTCTGGAATGATCTGTTCCATCACCTTCCCCATGGAGACAAGGACGACTGGCCAGTTCACGTTCAACTATATAAAAACTGCACGTCTACATTAATATATCTGAAAAACGTAAGGGCATTTCATAGTCTAACCATATTTAAATGCGACAGGAGCTTATCTTTCGAGTGCAGCGCTGCCTGTCCGCTCAAAGCCCGAGCTGACTCGGTACTGACAAAACACAAATCCCTCGGATGCCAGCAGGGCCTGAGGAAGCCCTGCGAGGGGCGCCCCACGCTCCTCCCGCGGCAGCGGTGCCGTCCGTGCGCCGCAGGGAACCTCGGAGCGGAGACGCAGCCCAAGGCACAGCGCCGGGACGGACCGCCCGCGGCCCCGGGACTGGCACCGACGGGGGGGCAGCCGCAGCCCGGCGGAGCCGCGCCCCGCCCCGGCCCGCCCCGCCGCCGCGANGCGCCGGGGACAGACCGACAGAGGGACACCCGGCTGCACCAGCTTTACACAAATATATATATATATGTATATTTATTCTTATTTCTGTGTATAGATACATACATATATATAGGATATTTATACACATATTTATCTCCTGAATATATCTCCTATACCTATCTATATATCTCCTGTATATGTCTATCTAGATATACATACATGCATATATATATNCCTCAGCGGGGCAGAGCGAGCGCGCGTGCGCGGGTGTGCGCGCGGGCCGGGAGCGCGCGCCAGGGACCGCGCCGGGGACAGACCGACAGAGGGACACCCGGCTGCACCAGCTTTACACAAATATATATATATATGTATATTTATTCTTATTTCTGTGTATAGATACATACATATATATAGGATATTTATACACATATTTATCTCCTGAATATATCTCCTATACCTATCTATATATCTCCTGTATATGTCTATCTAGATATACATACATGCATATATATATGTATCTCTACATATCTCCTGTGCGTGTATATAAATATATATAGATAGGGGATATATATATTTCTTCTGTCTGTGTGTATGATACACAGGATCTGTCTCCTGTCTATATCTATATATCCATGTCCTGTGCATACACACATACATATATATACATACATGTCCCACTGATGGCACTGCCAGGCTACAGTCCCTACACCACCCAAAGTTAGCACACACCACTGTTTGTTAGCAAGATTAAAGCCTACCGATGCCCCAAAAGCATCTTGCCTTGTCTTTTCTGTTAATCTCCGCATAACATAGGAGTTTTGGGTTTCTTTTCCCCTTCTGACATTTTACTGCTTAAACACAATTACCTCTGTTCTACAGATGAGAAAAAAAGCTGTTCTGCAGATGAGGAAACAGGATCACCTTGTGGTTTTACAACCTGTGCAAGACTAAGTGTATTTAACTAATAATTTGAGGATAATTTAATCAATTAAGTGTGGATCAATATGAAATAGAATTTAAAAAAACCACAAATCCAAAACACATTAAGGGTGCCTGCTTCCAGCAGTGGTACTTATAGTTGCAGTGTATTTGCACAGAAATTAATTATGCAAATCTGTATTAACTAGAATTGTACTGACAGATGAGAAGAGCTTAAAAGAGAATCTTGGGTTACTTATTTCACTTTTCACAGCTATATATAAAAAAGATTCCTGTATCAAATTTAAACAGTCTTTCCTAAAGGCACATGTAAATGGACAACACTGACAACATTGAAGTGCTTTATGGCAGGTTTCTTTAACAATTTGGTAGCATTTCTTGAAGTTAAGTACTGTAACAGTCACTTTAAAATGTAATAAGCAACTGGATGCAAGAACTATGAAGCTCTCCACTAGCTCAGAGGTGGTTTCCAAGCACTGAAAACTAACAACAGAAACACAGAGAAGTTTCTGACACTGCTCTTTAAAAAAATTATTACATCAAAAGTACCTAGAAAATAATTTTGAGGATTTTGGGTTACTTGAATCTGTCCCATTCATGAAAATACACTAAATGCAGTGACACTGAAACAGAGCTTAAGGAAAATGTTTGCTTCCTACCTGGGTTTTCTTATACAGCAACTCTTGGATCACAGACAAGAGCCAAACACCACACTCCCCATAAAAGCAGTGCCTCGGCTCTGCTTTTAAAGAGGAAGAGTCAGATTTCCTACTTAAACCACTAAAACACTTCTGGCAAATTTCTTTTTGTAAACAATTTCATCTACACTAAAAGGGAAATCATAAATAAAATACGGAGAGGATGCAGCTCCAGCAGACCATTTCAGTTACTGCAGTGATTTTAAAAAGCAAATATCCACAGTATATTTTTGCAGGGTCTAGGATGGTTATTTCAGGCTGAAGTACAATAAAATAGTCCTTCGTCCTAACTTTAAGTATCCAACTTTGCTAAATTATCTGGCTTAATTTCTGTGTACTTCTTCTAAAGTAAGTAAAGGAGCGGCACAGACCTTCTTGGGACTTGCATGAAACACAGCAGTGATTCCTAAATACCAATCATTTCTGGAAGAGACTGACTCACTCTGTTGACTAAAGGGAAGTGTTAAACCTCTAATTCAGACTATATGACAACATTCCAGCAAGTAAATATTTTTTTAGTTTAGTTTAGAAACCCTTAGCTCCACTTTGAAAAAAAATCCCTGAAAACTTCATGTAGGGATAAATCCTTGAAGTGGATAGTTAGTAGCCAGTTGTTTTTCTAGTGCTTGCTGTGTTCCAATGCAGTAAAGTACTTGGAGAAATTACTGGAGCTGCTTCAGGGGATAGCAGTGCATTATTCTTTACATGTGACTTTTACAAATCAGCATCAGCCTCAGCAAACTTCTTAGCTTGTCATTTGGGGGAAAAAATACAGGAAACATAGCAGAGTTAAAAAAGATACCATCTCTCAGAAGCTGTTATTGGCAAACAGGCATTTTGCCACCCCAGGCTTAAAAAATATATCAGTAAATGCTCAGAGTAAGAAGTAAAACAAATCATAACTTCATAGAGTTATCAATATACTTTAGTACTTCTGTAGCAGAAAAAAAAAAAGAAAAAATAAGGCTATGAAGGCTATGATAGTTGTTTTAGAGCCTGCTTAAAGGGAATCACACTCTTGAAGCCCTTGTTAGAGAAACAGAGGAGGGATAGGTTTTCTGCTTGTTAAATGCTCACAATCAGCTTATGTAAATACTAGGGATGGCAGAAATGTCAGCACTGTGAGATGGTTTGTAGAAATGTGAATTGTCTTATATACCATTCCTAACTTTTGTAGCTACAAAGGGATTTATAACTTTCCTGTCAAGTCTACAGAGGGGTCCTTTCTGCTGCACTGAATTGTTAACAAAGTAATTTCTTATGTTAACGTGTGTATGTATATCTCTAGTATGATCAGAATAAACAAAATTGCGAAGACTAAATTGAGTTATTAGACCTATTTATAATAGTCTGTATATAAACAGTCCTTATAACAGCTGAAGATCTACTCTTGCAAAGTTTTAGTGGTTGGAATCACATGAAAAGAGATGGATAAATTACTTCTCCTTTCTGAATACTATCCTAAGAAGGAGACCACGTGAAGAAGTAACCATAGTAGTTAAAAGAGATTAGGAGTATGCATTTTTAATTGTGGAAAGAGGAACTGTCATAGCTAGAAACCTCTGACATGACAACAGCGTTCAAGAATGGGAAAGGTATGTGATTGGAGGACAGGTTTTTTTACGGTAACATGCACAGCACACATCTTTATTATCTGCTGAGAATCACTGCATGTGGGACTGTGGAAATGATCCAGTGGGTGAAACTTCATACAAAATTTTGGCAAGAACTCAGGTTTAACATCTTGTTTTGCTAATAAGTCTGTGTCCCAAAAATATACTCCAGTATCAGAAACAGTTGTACAAACAGTTTAAATAATGGACAAATTTGAACGGCATTTGTGTAAGGAACATTACTATGAGACCCTAAAGGAGCAGTCAGGAACCTTTGCTTAACAGGATGGAAAGCTGCTTAAAAACACATGTCAGTACAATGACTCTGCTCACAGGAGACACCCAGAATTCGAACCACACATGTTTCCTGGGGTGGAGAGCAACTCATTTATCTTGGTCAGCATTATAAAAACAAAGGCCAGCCTAATGTCATTGATTACACTGGGCAGCAGACTTAGTGATCCACATAAGACGGTGTGAGCTGCTCTGCTTTGCTAGATGTGACACTGCCACACTTGGCAATTAATCGCTGTTTTGTCAGCAATGGTCAAGGCTGGCTTTTAGAACAGGCAGAGTAGATGACAGCTTATAGCGCCCCTGATGCAGGATGCCCCAGGAGCAGGCAGTGGCATCACAGGCCCCTAGTTCAGAGTTAAAACAGTTTAAAACTCAACAGGGGACAATGAACAATGGAGTTATTTCTCAGGCTTTGAGGATAATATTAGGTTTGCTTTGCCATATGCACTTCTTATTGCCTGCCTAGAATCAAAGTCATAATTTGTAAAATCAGCAGAAGGGAAACAGCTAATGTTACAAGCCACATGCAGCATTTACAGAACAAGAGTACATGTTGCTGTGTTCTTAGAATAGGATTTAGGTACTATGTGCAACTCTATGGTGATCCCAGTTTCAGGGAGGTTACAAACGAGAAAGAAAAAAATCTGCTCATCCTAATTATTTTTAAACTGTTTGCACCTGACTCCAACATGACAGAAATCACAAATAACATTTCCTGTAATTTGTCACATGCAGCTTGGAGGTCTGTGTTCACACATCAGAACATCTGACAAAATGTGCATGAATGCAGGTGGTGCATGGAAGGGAAATCAGCATCAGTGGTAGGCAAGTTTTCAGATGATGAAAGAGATTATTGTTCAGCTCAAAAGTTTTAAGTCCTTTTCACTTTCTTCTGAGCCTAGAGATAACACTTCATTGAAAGTAGTGAAAGAAAAATCACTGCTGGTACATTTCCTTCATGCAATTCACTCATTTCTAGAAAACCCACCTTCTTGCAAAAAAATCACTTTAGAGCCCACTGAGAACCATGGTTCATTTATATTTTTCAAGAATTCAGTATTTTTGTCTTTTTGTTAAGATGGCATAAACAAGGTTATTCTACCACAGAGATGATATAACAAATTCTGCCTTATATTTTGTATTGGATTTAGGATTTAGGACAGGTGCTTTAAAGTTGAAAAGAAACAAATTTATTATTTATTACTTTGGTGTAAGTAGAATCACTCCAGGATTCATTTAAGTATCCTCAAAAAAAGCAATATTTTATATATACTTAAGTGTAGTGAATTTGGAGGCATGAGAGGATGGCTAGCCCGTCTTAATATATTGTAAAATTTTCTGGAGACCAGCCACGTTACTTCAGTTGAAGTTGTCCTAGGAGGAACTTGAGCAATACTTTATGGAAGATCTGCTGAGAGGTCACTTCCATCATTATCAGGGTACTTCTCTGTTCTCATCAATCTACATCTTTTCTCTAATTTTGAGACATATAAATGACCAAATTAAATTATGCCGATTTTTCCACTTAGCAGATTGTTCTTGAAGAGCAGACATCTTATTTAACTTTTGCCATCTCGAAGTTAAAGGCTAACCTAAGTTAGTAACTTAGATACAGATAATAAGAAGACACGGGTACTTCCTGATTCTTTCTTTCTTAATAAAAGTCTCTAATACAGGGTCATCCAAACAGAGATTTACCCCACCTATTTCTTTTCACTGATGACAGGAGAGCCAACAATTAATTTAGCCTACACAATGATCTTTGGATTTTCATAGAGATTAAAGTCAGGTAAGAGAAATTTTATACTAATACATGCTGCTGCAAGAACAATCTGCATAGAGGAAAAATCTCCATACACCTCTTCCAGCAGGTAGCTGCCAAAATTATACCAAAATTATACTCAGAACTGAGGAATATAAGTCAAATAGCAAACAATCCAAGACACCTTTCTCTTTGTGAATATTTACTATTAAAAGATATGTGTATAATATGTCTAATTAATTTTTCTTTTCCATTAGGTAGCACCTTTCATGAATTGATCTGACGTATGCAGCTAGGAGAAAACCAAGTATCAGTGACTGAGTATTTCATGATAGCATTTTTGAAATGTCTTCCTGTGGATGTGAGGAAGAATCATACCTCTGAAATTCAGAAATACTTAAGTAACCTCAGCTGGGAGTGTTGACCTAAGGAGTTACAGGAAAATGTACATGACCTCTAAATGCTCTCTGAGCTGAAGTCTAGATAGTTTATACTGAAAGGAATAAATTGCTTCTTAAAAGCATTACTCATTGGTAAAGACAATGGTATATTGCTTTCTCAACTCTATTTTTTTCCTGTTTACTTTCATGTATTATTTCTTGGATGGGACTCATCAGCTACTGAAAGACATATACAAAGCAATACCCATTTCCACATAAAACTGAAGTTCCTGGTGACCAAACTGCTTAGTACAGCATTAGTATAATTATTCTGAGTATGAATTACCTGCCAATGGATAAATAAATCAATAAATAAACCAGTCAGTGAAAACTAATTTATTCAGTATATATCTTAGTGAATGAATATGAACAGAACCTAGTGGGTGACCTAGTGTAGAAGGTAAACAGAGTATTAAATGAACTGCAACAACTAATGTAACATACTTGGTAGGGAATGAAGTAAGTTGCTTCCTGTTTTGTATATTTTTGCTTATTCTAAAAGTACATGAATGGTGTTAGGTAAATTTAAAAAAAACTGAAGAATGTAGATAGTGTTGTCAGTGCTGATGTCCATTAGTAATTATTTCCTCTATATTGTCTCAACATTGTAAAACATTAAGGACTTATTGCTCAAAAAAAATTGTATAACAGCCTAACCATATGAACATGAATACCAGTAGTCAAGAAAGTGAAAGTATTTATTCAATGTAATATACTCATAAAAAATTGAAAATGTAGATAAATGTTTAATTATTATCTAGGTTAAAAATATTCAGCAATGGAACCTGTGGCTAATTTCTTCCTTAATGTCCCTCTCCCAAGTATAAAGCGAGTCTGAAAGAGTAGAAGACTGTGGAGAGCTGTTTTGTTTCAAATAACTTTATTTTTACTTATTTATCTTTACATACATAGATCCCAAGTAAATATATATATATACTTTTACTTAAAAATCTCAGGAACACTGATGTCCTTGATATTGTTTGAAGGTGTCCTGATGGTTCGAGGTTTGTATGAGTTCTTGCAGCCTTGATTGGGAAGCCCAAGAGTTGGTGCTGCATAAAGACTTTTCCTCCCAGGAGTTTCTTCTGATGACACATTTTTCTCTGTGGACTGTAGGCAAAGTCTAGATGACTAAATTGATCTGGATGCCTAATTTTATATGACATTATGGCATGTGTAGAATGACCAATATATTGTGTAGAAATCATTGATTATTTTCAAATTTGATCATGAAGAGATTTCACTCTTTGTTATCCTACATTGTTTTGAAACAAACCAGACCTCCCCATGTACTGGTGTGAATTGTGGGAAGACATCAGCCCAAGATATTTTCCATATAAATTCAAATTTAGACAGATAAATACCCCAAATGCAATATCATGTCATCAAAGTTGATCTATTTTCAAGTAATATACTAACAATAGCAATGATTTACTTTAAAATAATGTCTTGAGACCCTTAATGAGGGCAGGGACACATGGTACTTTTATACATATGTTGTCCATATGTGTAGTAGAAGTATTCTTCTTGCCAAAACCTATAGAAATAATTCAACAGAATTACTTACTCTTAACTCTTCATGCCAAAATATTAAACTGTTCAAAAAAATATAGAATCCAAATGGGAAAACTTTGGGAAGCTAAAGTTACTTCTCTATCATTGCACAAACATAAATCTAAAAGAGCTAAGAAAAGGAAAGCAATAACTCTTGGTTTACTTATTCCCATGGTGCCATTTTCAACATAGGTGTGGTTAAAATATCTCTCTTATATTGGATTCATTTTTACAGATTATTGCATGGGAGCAGTTTGCTTATAGTTAGGATTGCAACCAGGAATATTTCACTATAAAGCTGTATATTTTCTCTGTTTCATTGAGGAAAATTAGTTTTGTCTGAAAATTTCCAGATGTATTTTAACTACCAAATACATTTCTGTAGAGTCTGAAGAAAATCAGTCATACTCTTTCCTTAAGGTTGGGTTTACCAGATTTTCTAATTCTAATAAAACTGACTTGTGACTCCTAACATAAACTGATTCAAAAGTCATAAACCTACTTCCATATTTTCTAACATAATAATCTAATTAAAAACTTCTATTAGTTGCTTTTGCTGCATGATACATATTCTGGGTCCAGTCCTGCATCTGTTGAATTATGCTTCCTGGAAGTCGTGGGCTCGATATGATCCTCTGTTCTGGCCTGAGGAATTCAGAGCAGGCAGCACTGAGCAATGCTGATGGTCTTTGTCCCTCAGAGAGGCACTGATGGCTGTGAAGCATTGGCATCAATCATAATTGTAAATGATGATTGGACTGCATTTTGCACTCATATTGTCCTTAATTTGCAGATGTATAAATGATTGTACAACAGGGTGATAAACTGAATCTCTAAGTGTTCTCTTCCATATTTTTCACAGAAAGCAGCACTTGTGTGACACTAATAAATTAGATGTCTAGTTAGAAAAATAATCTACTTTTGTCTTCTATCAGACATCTCTCACTGTCAAATAAAAAATGGTTCTACAAGCATTGCCAGTTCGATTTGTGGTCAGGGCTTTGCACCTGTTCACTGCATGAAGCAGCAGTCATGTACTCAAAGCCATGCATGCTAATGTGGGAGGAAATGGGGGCACGGATACAGAGTGCACAGGCTGATGTTCCAGACATAACCATCGTGCTGGTTCTGCAACCTCAGCAGTATTTTTGTGTCATTTTGTCTGGTCCTAACTTTCTTAATTCAGTGAAATACACAGAAAAAACCTAGAAATTTCCCTCTGCCTTGGTCATAACTAAAGTGGGTTCAAGAGTTGTGCAACACAGACCACTAACATTCAGTGTTATCTGAATAACTGTTAGAAATAGCAGGTTTGTGTACATCTGGAATGAATAAAAGACTGTAAGTTCTTGTAAAGTAAGAGGACCCAATGAAATATTGCCAGTCGTGACTGGTGTTGAATGCTGGAGAACTCGTGATGTTCTTAGATATTTTTGCAATGATTGGTTGCTGCCACTGGTAAAATGGTTTCCTGATTTCCAGTGGGGATTGATACTGTTTCTCATCAATGGATCTTTCTGTACTCCTCTCTGATAGAGGGAAGTGCCCAATACTACCAGATATTTTATCTCCAGATGGGTGCAGATGGTGATTAAATCACCTCTTAACCTCATTGACAAGAAAAGTAAATTGACCTTGTTACGTATATTGTGTAATCCCCATGAATAGAAGTATAAACATTTTTTTCAACTTTCAAGTAAGTTTTTGAAACACTGACAGAAGTAGTACCCTCCTAGGTAACTGCTATTCATGTCTACTTTTAATTCCATTTATCATACATCCAAAGGGCAGTAGCAACAGCCTACTTTAATTACTCCTATTTAGCTGATGATCCATGAGGTCCCATGTACCTTTTCCAAGTTCATTGATTTCCTGAATGCAGTTTTTCATCTTGTGTGTGACCTACATTTATTTCATTGCATTTGGCCATATTGAAATATAACTTCTGCTTTAATGATGTGACTCACTTGGTTTCATATAATTTACTCTTATTAGTGATTACTGTCCTGTCATTTTTTTGCATCCACAATTTTCTTCAGCAAAAACTTTATACTATTTTTCCACATTTCTCATAAAGATAGTAGATGGCATTGAAAGAATAGCAAAGACACTTGGAATTACACTGAAAATACCCACATTGAATACTGACTGTCTATCACCAAGTTTTCAGATATTCCAGTTTTAAATTTCTTTATATGTTTGATAGGTGTGTTCTAGTCTTTTATGGCTGCCCTCAGCTAGTACAAATCTTCATGTACTTATTGGGAGGTTGGTTAGGTATGAATGCTATTTCTTGGTGTAAATATCAGATGGGACTGTCATTGTGACCTGTGCAGTGGCATCCAGAAGCAGTAATTTCTATTTTATTCCTCTCCTTCAAAAAATACAATATTTTATCTGTTTTTAATATATTGCCTGTCTTAAAATGACCAAAGATGATATTGCAGTTTATTGTTCAATTTTAGTTTAATGTAATATACAAAATATCCATTCTAAATTGCAACTTAATACATTTTATATAAAATCCAATGTACAGTATCTTAAATTTGTTTAAATAGTATTATAAACATAATTATAGGGAAGAGTCAGTCCTGGAGTGATGCAGTCTTCTGCTAATTACAGTTCATTTTGATATCCCTGCTGTTGGTTAAAAAATCCATCCTAGATTCTAGAAACATCCTTGCAAGCTCAGATTGGTTCCAATCAAAACAAGAATGAACTCCCAGGTATATTTTTTTCATTTCAACTCTGTGTTCCCCACACAGATAAATAAATTCCTGTGCTGGGCCCTCCAGTTTGAATGTCATTTGACATCTGCTTCAGAGCTCATCTTCATCTGATAAAGCATCAAGGTAATCTGTATCAACGTATAAGAGAAATCCGGAAAACAAACTGTCTGCCCACGTTGGATCAGAAAAGAGACCATTCTGATCCGTGTAGAAGATCTCAAGCCATACTTCATCTTCTGGCTGAAGGTAGATCACTGTGGATCCAGACGCTACATCGTGGTTGCCTGTGTTTGCATCAAAAGTCTTGATCCGGTACTTCCCGTTGTGAACCAGCCCAATCGCAAGATGCTTGTTTGCTAAGGTGATATCATAGGAAAAATAATAAATCCCTGGGATGGCACAAATGAACTTTCCTGTGGACGGGTTGTAATGCTCCCCCTCGTTGAAGAGGACTTTATTGAATACAATTGGTAATCTTTCCTCTGGGTAGCTCGTGGTGATGCCAACAGAAAAGGCAGATTTCAGCACTATCTTTCCACACTTACAGACCCCTGGTGCACCTGGCTCTCCTCGGTCTCCTTTATCTCCCTTAGGTCCAGGTGGTCCAGCTGGACCTACTTCACCTTTGGCACCAGTCAATCCTCCAGGTCCTTTTTTACCAGACTGACCTTGGTCTCCTTTCTCTCCAGCTGGTCCTAATGGCCCAGTCTTTCCTCTTAAACCTTCAAAAACATTTTAAGTTAGTTAATCGTTGCACATATCACCTCAGTAAATGATTGTGTGGGCTACTGTGTGTGCCTGAACAAACAAGAAAAACATGGTCAGAATTTCACAACACTCTAGAAAAACTTTCAAAATTTTCTAGTAAGTTTGCAAAAGGAATGCCAGGTTGGAACAAATTACTAGGCTTCACAGCCTGCAGGTCCTTTGTTTCTATGTTCTTCATGTGTCTTGATTACGCATTAAAGGATTTTATATGTGAACAGTCTATTGCTGCCTGAACTACAGGCACTGCTGATGGGAAGGACAGCAGCACAGCTACCTACATAGTGATACTGTGCACTAAATATTTCCTACACTTAGACCATTTTTAGTGCATACCTAAGTACCTGCTAATCTTTTATGCCTGGCTAATGGCACAAGTGAGACTATTTATTTGGCGCCACAGATGCTTCATTCTTCCCAAATTTTTTCTTAGCATCTGTGTGAAGGAAGGTTGTGCATTTACATTTCTTTATACTGGTATCAGTATGTGCATATTAGACATATCTAAAATTTATCTGCATACTTTCTTTCTCTCACTATGTTTACACATGCATCACGCTTAAACCCACACAGGCATGTACACGCTTTCATCATATATATGTATATATTTGTGTGTGTATGTATGTATATGTATGTATAACAGTTATGATGATGATCTTGCTTTTTTGTACTACTGTGTTAGGTTACACAAATATTCAATACCTGCACTCCCTTTTTCACCTTTTTCTCCCTTCCTGCCATCTCTACCATCTCTTCCTGGTAGACCAATGCGTCCATGTGGCCCCGGGGATCCACTGGCTCCAGGGGGACCTGCAGGGCCTGGCAAACCCGGGATGCTACAGATATATCTGGTGTAGTAATTTTCTCCTTTGGTCTGGCTTTGAAGAGGTTGCTCGCTTGTATAGATGGCAAAACTTGTAATGTAGAGCAACACAAACATCCTCAGATCTGGAAAAAAAAAAAGAGGAGGACACTCAGTCAAGTGCAAATGGCTCTAAATATGCAAATAAGTGACACTGTGATGCACTATGCACAGATAGAGGTGCAGAGCTCGACCTGCAATTTCTGCATTACCAAAATCCGTGTAGGAGAGAAGGAGGAAAGTCTGTCAGGTTGGAGCTTTTTCTGGGCACTGTACATGTTGCTGTATGTCTTTTAAGTAAGGAGCTGTAGACTGACATAGTCTGACTGGTGCATATCAGCCTTTTTGGGGCCAAATGTTGACACGTGAAAAAATAATCTGGATTTTTTCAGTGCAAAAACCTTTGATTGCATAGTTTATTTTGTCTTTGGGTCCTACATAAGCCTTATAGATAAAAGCCCTCTTGCTGGAGGGAGTTAGTCTGTGCTAGAGGAATGTGCCTGTAGTGAGGATAAAGCTTACACCTTCATTTCATTTTGAAATTTGCCATTATGGTTGCAAATGAATCTCCAGTTTAAATAACCACAGCAGAAACTTGCTGAAGCTGCAGAAAGGCTGGCAGTTAGAGAGCTGCAGCTTTAGTGCCTCTTGGGAACAGCACAAACACTTCACCCTAATCGGTCAGGTGGAACCAGGCAGCTGCCCTGCCCTGCAGGGGATGGTGGAGTGTGAATGGGCTGGTAACAGGCTGGGTTTTTTAAGCCTGGCTTGGGCTGTCATATATAATGAACTGTGTTGCAGTATCTTGCAAGAAAATTGTTTAAATCTTTATATATAGTATTTGGGTGTTCATAAACTATATTGGATGGAAATTGGATTTCTCTGTCCCACTGCATACTGGGATACTTAAGAAAAGTAACTACAAACAGTGACATGCTGAGTAATTGCAGTACCTGATATAAAAAGGTGTCTTAACTTAGTGGTGCATTCACAGAGAGTCAGTCATGGGTCAGGTGAGAACCTACAAGTCAAGCTGTTTTTTCTAATTCCTTTGCTGTCTTCTCAGAAAACTTGTGTGGGTTTTTTTGTTGGAGCTGTCCATTCCTTCAAAGCTAATTTACAGCATTCGAGGAAATCAGAATCCCCTGGTTTCTGTGGGGAGAAAAGGAAGAAATAGAGTGGGTGATTGAGAAAAATATCTGTGAAATGCAGTCGGTATTTTTTTTACAGTGAATCATAGATTCATAGAACCATTAAGGTTGGAAAGAGCCTTTAAGGTAAGGTTATCAAGTCCAGCCATCCACCTAACGGCATCGCCACGTTCATCAGTAAAGCATGTCACATCCACACCTTTCTTGAGCACTTGATAGTAACTCTGCTGCTTTTCTGGGCAGCCTGTTCCAGTGCTTGTGAAGCAAGATTTTCTGTGAAGAAAGATTTCCTGCTACCCAATCTAAACCTCCAGTGCCACAACTTGACATCGTTTCCTCTCATCCTGTCACTTGTTCTCTTGGAGAAGAGACTGACCCCCACTTGGCTACCACCTCCCTTTGGTTATAAAGAGTGATAAGGTCTCCCCCGAGCCTCCAGGCTAAACACCCCCAGCTCCCTCAGCTGCTCTTCACAGGACTTGTGCTGCAGCCCCTTCATCAGCTGCGCTGCCCTTCTCTGGACACACTTCACCACCTCAATGTCTTTCTTGAAGTAGGGCCCAGAATTGAACACAAGATTTGAGGTGTGGCCTCACCAGTGCCCAGTACAGGGGGACAATCGCTGTCCTGGTCCTGCTGCCACACTATTGCTGGTACAGGCCAGGATACCATTGGCCTTCTTGGCCACCTGGGCACACACTGGCTCATGTTTAGCTGACTGTCACCAGCAACCCCAGGTCCTTTTCCACTGGGCAGCTTTCCAGCCACTCTGTCCCCAGCCGGTGGCACTGCCTGGGGTTGCAGGACCTGGCACTTGACCTTGTTAAACCTCACAGAACTGGCTACAGCCCACTGATCCGGCCTGTCCAGCTCCCTCTTCAGAGCCTTTTAATCTAGAAATCGTTGTTCTCATTCCCCTCTCTGTGGTACTGATCGGCATTAACTGATTTATTTAAAACCCCAAGCCGTTACATTTATTTTCAGTTCATGATATTTCAACTGGTATATGGGTAGCATGGTCAGATCTATTCATCAGGGAAAAGATCAGCATATATGTATACACATGCATGTACACATACACAGTCTTTATGAAGACTCTTTTATTTTATAAAGTAAAAAATTAGAATTCTAATAAAAATTAGAAACTGCTATGGTATCAGTGGTAATGCAGAAAAACTTGAAAATATTGTATTTGGAGAGAAATAAACAATGCTCCAAAATTCTCTTCAGTGATATATATTCTGCTTTTCATTTTAGACATCTTGCATCAAATTGGCAGAAACCAAACTATTAATTTTGCTGTCATTTGATAAAGCTGTACAGTCAGGCACAGCAGTCTCCACAAATGGAATAGCATATGAATGCTGAACATTACAGCAGAGCAGCAAACGGTAATTCCAAGGCAGTTGTTAGCTACAAGCACAAACTTCACAGTGACGTTTGCTCTGATGTACTACTGAGCGTACTCAAATAAAGCTCACGGATTTTCATAGGACTTAAATCAGGCACAACAAAGCTCTCTGCAGAGAAGAAAAACTTTAAACACTTAGCCAGGAGGGAACAGCTTGGAGGGACTTCGTGCTTAAGGCTGCGTATGCATTTTACACAAAGCTGATGGATAAGAAGCAGACATGACCTAAGGATCAAGGACTGGAAAAAAATCCTGCCCTTTGCCAGATGAAAGTCTGAAAGTAGGCTAGATGTTCCCACACTGGGTTGCATGTAAGCCAAGCAAAAACAATCTCAACAATTGCTAGTTTTGTCTGTGTCAAGGATCTTTTACAAAACAGAGTAAAAACCTTCACACAGCTGCTCCTGTCAATGGCTGGCCAGTAACTTATTGATGTGTGAAGCTGTCTCCAGCTCCCAGACATCCCCTGCTGTTTTTCTCATGTGCCTACAGGAAATTAATTAGTCTGGGACATGTATTTCTGAAAAGACCATGGGAAAAATGCCATGTGGGGAAGGTGAGGGGAATGGGGTTGTTGAGGTAGGGATGTGCCTTAGATGGCTGGGGAGTTGTGTTTGGAGAACCAGTTTGGGAAGGAGAAGGCATAGAGAACAATATATGGAGCTTTCATCTATGGGTTGGGGATCTTAAGGAGTGATGGGGCTGTGTAGCTGGATGGTGGGAATGCAGTAAGGCAAACAGAGCTGGGCTTGGGAGAAAATGGTGATAATGTTCAGGTGATGATATTTACAGGCCTGAATTTAGTCTTGGGGGAACACAAAAAGCTTCTTCCAACAGTGGTAGCCAAAAAATGACATTTGGGAAACCATGCATTATGCCAGAGAATCAGGACTTCTCTTGCCCTTTGAATTCAGACTCTTGCATTTCTTTGTGCATAGTAGTAGTCATTTTAAAAGGAGTGGGGGTGCCTGTCTGTTATTGCAGTCTCTTGGAAAGTGTGAATCTCCTCAGACCAAGGAAGGAAGTATAGTGTTGAACCCATGCCCCCTGTTTCCCAGTGAGTGCTCTGAAAGCACCACTGAAACGTTAAAGATGAAAAAGAACATACGACCATGACTTTTGAAATTTCAGGTTTACTTAGGAGGCCAAAATCAGAGATTTCAGTCCACAGGGGTTATGAAGTTAGAGGGTATAACAGACCTCCCAGATCACTTTCTCAGGAGTGACTTACATTGCAGTTAAATATTTGTTCACAGAGAGTTAACTGGGAGGCAGAACATGAATCATAAATAACACTTTGTTCTTGGCTTCTGGTTGTCCTTTTCAAAGATAAAAACTTTTGTCCATAAACCGGGGTAGGAAACAAAGTCATTTATATAAGCCAAGTGATTTCTCCAGGGAAAAACAACATTTGAGGAGTTCAATGTATTTTTCCAAAAACTGAAAGCCAGAATAAGCACATGGTATTCTTCTTCAGAACAATAACAGATATCTTCATCATAGCCATCACCAATAATAATAATGAAAATGATATAAACACAGGGTTAGAATAATGTTATTCCAAGTCTAGGAAATGGCATTTCAATAGGTTTCAAATCCACTAGGTAGAGCAAGAGTGCACACCAAGGCATTCACTGGAAGATGATGGATGCGCTGATCAGTTCTAGTCATAGAATCATAGAATGGTCTGTGTTGGAAGAGACCTTTAAGATCATGTAGTTCCAGCCTCCCTGCTGTGGGCAGGGACACTTTCCACTAGACCAGGTTGCTCAGAATGGTTTCTGATAGAGATTTTCCAAGTGAGTGGCAAATTCCTTTGTTCCATCACTGTTCTTAAAGTCTATCTCGTTCATTTGGTATTGGAAAAACATTCAAAAAGGTTTTCTGGACCTTGTTGCAGTCTGTGATGGTGGCAGATCTAAAGAGTCAGAATCAGCGTGGCCAGCAAGTCAAGGGAGGTGCCCTCTACTCCACTATTGTGAGATCCCACCTGGAATGCTGTGTCCAGATTTGGGGTCTTGAGCTCAGGAAAGACATGGACATGCTGGAGCAGGTTCAGAGGAGGCCACAAAGATGATCACAGGTCTGGAGCACCTCTCCTATGAAAGCGTGCTGAGAGAGTCAGTACTTAAAGGCGGTAATTATGAGAAAGATGTCAACAGACTTTTTAGTAGGGCCTATTGCGATGGGACAAGAGGTAATGGCTTTAAACTAAAATAGGGTATATTTAAAATAGATAGAAGGAAGAAAATTTTTATAATGATGATGGCAAAACACTGGAACAGGTTGTCCAGAGAGGTGGCCAGTGCCCGATCCCTGAAAACACCCAAGGCCAGGTTGAACAGGGCTCTAAGCAAAGTGATCTAGTTGAAGAAGTGTCTGATGATTGCAGGGGAGTTGGTTAGATGACTTTTAAAGGTCTCTTCCAACACAAACTATTCTGTGATTCTATGGTCTCCCTTGAGAACATACTCTGCAAGTTAGATCCCCACTGAAGCCAGGTGCTCAGCAGAGGATCATCAAGCCATTAGGAAATCTCATTTCATTACTGGTATACTCAGGCTATGTTATTAACATTTTTTTAAACTTACAAATTAAGGGATTGTAACAAATTCCCAGTTTTGAGACTTTCTGGTATATGATCTAATATTTCCCACTTGTTCAACTATGTAGGGCTAATTCTAAAATTTACTAATTGGCATTGTTTTGAAACAAGCCTAGGAGATTTCCCATGAATCTGTTATAAATAAAAGCTGGGTCAAGCGCCAGTAGCTATTAGTCACAAGCTACCCTGACTGTGTTCTTACTTTTGTCTTGCCTTGCTAGCTTTGAATTCACTTCCAATACACACACACGCAGCTGTTTAATCAGTAGAAGATGTGTTTTAACTTCCTTGTGCGGAAAGATATAGATGAGAAGTTGTCATACTTGTGGGCCCTTTCTGTCTGCAGCCCTGGAAATGGATTAGTGGTAAAGAACAAGATAGTCTGTACGTTCTTTGGCTTTCCAAAAGCAAAGGCCCGTACTACCTCACGTCGCTACCATGAATCCTCACCATGAGACTCACAGACCTTCCCCAACTCTCCCATCCAGGAACTGTGGGAGGAGAAACAAGGTGAATAAGGAGGTAATAAGTCAGGATGGGAAGCAGAGAGAGAGACACCTTCAACAATTAATTTGAAATCTCACTGGCTATGCCAGTCTTTTCCCTCACAAAACATGATCCACAAAAGTCAGCTGTGTCCACATGCCTGAAGAGTTCAAAGCTGCCATTCAATCTGCCACTACCACTCACCTTTCTACAAAGCCTCAGAAACAGGTGCTTATGGTTTGGCATGCCACACTCAGCAGTTTCTTTGCTCTGTATGATTTTTATGCCATTTAAAATATAAGTCTTAATGATGGATTTTTTTTCCATGGATTTTACAATGATCATCCACCTTCAGCTGGACACAGCTTTATGCATCTCCCAGCTTGTTTTGTGTTATGGGGGCTGTGCTGAACTTCCAGAGCTCCACCTGTAAGACCACGCCTTACTCTAATGAATCAAGACCACAGCTGGCCATCACCACACTGCTTGGGTTGCCTACACAATCCAGCAATCTTCGCATGGCTTTACACTGTTTTGTTTCCCTTGTGTAAAAAGGGGAAAGTGACCCGACAGTTTTTGAGCAGTCTGAACTTCTGATTTCCACTACCAGAATGGCTGATGGTGCCCAAAGGAATCAATAAGCCAGTGGGAAGGACCATTAACTAAATATTTCCAAGAAAACAATCCTTAAAGGCCTCATTAGCAGTGCTGACATTTAACATTTTCACTCACTTAAGTTTGTAGTCAATCATATTTGAACAATCTTCTTCATAACTACGTTGAATGCAGTCAGATTCTTCAACCATGTCTCAAGCCTTCATGAAAAGTCAAGTGCTTGTAATCAAGGCCAGAAGTTTAGTATGTTCGATATTCAAAATATCAAAAGAGTGGGAGCAATTTTATTTCTCAGTGTCTGACTTGGAACAGTCTCTCCAGGTATTCCCATTATTTGGAAGGTTGCTTTTCTGAAAAATGCTTGAAAACTTGGTCAGGGTGTGTATTGGTGAGATAGCTTGACTCAGTTGAGGGAAATTTTAACAACAATGCTGGCAGGCAAAGCAGTTTCACTGCCAGCTGTACCAGAACACACAAATACATATAACCTGACAGAATTTGTTTTGACAGAGAGCCAAGAAGTGAGGCCAGTTGCTTACAGTTGGCAAGTAACAGGGAGACAATAACATGTTTGCTTGCAGTGTAGAGAAAAATAGCCAGAATTTAACCCTGGAAGACTTAGAATATGAGTGTCCCTACACCTCAGGTACAGGCTTATTTGAAATCTTTTCTCTATTTTCTTAAAATAAAATAAGAAAAAGAGACAGGAGCCATAAATTAGAAGCTTTCTTCAGTGATGACCTACAATCTGAAGGGTTAGTTATGAATCTGGACTGGAATACAGCATATGGAAGCATGTGGGCATCTAAAGATGTGGATAGATGCCCAGAGCAATGAGCCCATCACCTGTGGAATGCCTTTCAGTTCAAGCAGGCTGCCTTCTCTGGGTTCCTCTCCAGCCCTTACCAGGAAAATTTCCATCTCCTGTCTTAGATCATTCTGCCTTGCCAACCTTGTGATGATAGAAGAGAAATAGAGAATAGGCTGGGAAAACAATTTTGGATGGCCTGGAAAGAGGAAAAACAGGGTGCAAAAATAAAATGTCAAAATGCAAGGCACATGGAGACAAATAAGAACAAAAGCCACAGATTCTTGCCACAGGTCATGGGGGCAGACTTGTGCTCGCTTGAGTTCCCACCTGGGCTTTGTGAGCAGAAGTCCATAGAGAGCTCCCCTCATGAGAGCAATCACTTTGCACAGGAGTGACTGATGGGGGACAGCCAGCAAAGTTAGAACTACTTTGGGAACTTCACTGGATATATAGCTGAATATGTTGCAGTCCCTGGGCATGGCTTAATTCTCATGCCCTCAAGGTAAATGTTGTTTATTAGATCATGGACACCTCTGAGGATGGATTCTCCTTCACCCAGTTGTTCCCTTGGTACTCAAAAGAACAATGTTCACCATGTAAGAAGAAAAACGTGAAGAGAAAAAAACTTCCAGACCCTCGAAAGGACACTCCTCCCCCAGCACATTGTTTTCTTCTGGAAGTTCAGCAAATGATATCACCCTGGCACTGTGCATTTCTGGGAAATGTGTGGAAAAGTAGGCATCCAGCCAGGGACTACATTCTACATTGAACTAGGCAAAGACCAAAGGAGAAGTTTAAAGGCTTAGATTGGATTAAGCTGGTTGATTTTTCCTGAAGCAAGTTGGGGAAGGTGCCCATAAACTTCTCTGAGAGAGGAGCAGTGGAGGCTGTGACCTGGGGCAGGGAGCAGCCCTGTTCAGCTGAGCTGGCAGTCTCTTGTCCCTGTTCTGCTGCACATGGAAGAGTATATCTGTCCATGGCTTGACACCAGTAAATTTTTTCAAAAACAGTCATAGTTAAGATAGCAATGCTTTTAGGTGTACACTTGCAACACACCAAGCTGTTAGCTTTTCCAGGAGGAAAACTGGAAGTTTTGCCTACCTGGGCATCACAGATGCTCAGGACAGCGAAGTGAGACCCAGGCTGTGCACACCTGACAGGGCTCAATGCCTGAGCAGCCTGTGGCCATGTCAATGCTGGCAGCCTTCTTGCAGGACTACATTCACGGGGCACTGCAGTATTCCCTGCCCAGAGTCAGCTGCAAGGTCTCCATCTTCAGACCCTTGGTGTAATGTTGGCATGGTCAAGAGCAGCAAAGACAGAGCTTCAATGAGAAACGGAAGTCAAACATAGGAGAGAGGTTGTGACTGTGAATCTGAATCTCACAGAGGTATGAGTGGCTGTGTCTCAGCACAAATGACAAATGCTTTTAAAAGCTGACGTTTTACTGTAAATTAGTGGGGCTTGAAATTCTGAAAGCCTAAGGCATTTTGAAATGGCATGAGAGCTTTGAAACCTCATGTGCTTTTCAAAATGCCGCCAACATTAGCCTGTGTCCCCAGCCTCTGGGACTGCCAGGCCCTCACATCAACCCTGGTGGTCTCTGGTTTAGTGCTCCAACTTGTCAATAAAAACCTGGCCTCAAAATCAGCGTACTTTCCTGATTCTGGCTGTTCTGAGAAAAGTCCTGTTCTTGCGAAGGGAGTCTACCTCAAAGCTATTACTTCAACAGTATTATTTCCATATTTATATTGGAATAGAAAAAGGAGAATTTGGCCTAGTTTAGTCACATGTGTGATTGTTATGGTTAATGTCAGTTTCAGGAGATTGCAGCCAGGAAGATATAAAAATAGAATAAAATTTATGTAATGTCTGCTTTTGGGTAATAACAGGTTTTTAAAGTATGCTTCTTCCTGATTAAATCAAACCTTTTATTTTCAGTGAGGTTGACCTCTTTGTGAGACAGAAGAGCATGCTCTTTAGAAAGAAAGCTCTAAGCAGTTTGGAACTGTAAAATAAAATTCCATTTAAATTCTGTATGGTTTGATATTTTCTTACTGAAACAAATATTGCCGTTTCCATAGAAGAGCAGAAGGGACAATGCATCCTTCCTCCCAGCAGACTTCCCAGGAGTTCTATCTCCACCCAAGCCTACCCTCGGTACCTCCAGCACCCGACTGGTACCCAGCAAGCACTCACTCAGGACCTGCATTTCTGCTTGATCAGGCTGATGTTCTGCAACTTCATATCTTGTGGAGGTTTTTATGTTGGGCAAGGGCTGGCTGTTCCCTAGGACTGGGAGTGATGGAACTCACAGGGAACAGGGTAGCAAGGCAGGATCTCACCAACAAGAGCCCATTCCCAGAGACAACCCTGGCATCCAAGGCCAGACCAGAATATCAGCTTGTGGATGGGGGTCAGCAGAGCTGAAATGGGGTCCTGGACCAAGGATAGGGTAATGGAACACCCCAAGAGAGGCTCCAGGGATTTCAGCGATGTCAGTGCCCACAGGCCTCTGGGAGGTTGCAGGTTGTACTTATTCAAAGGGCAAGAAAGAATTGTGATCCCAGTCTGGCAGCATAAGTTTACTCTACACATAAGGAATTAAGAGTTTTCAGCAAAATGTATTCCAAGGTTTGTTTAATTCCATATGGATCTTTATGCCTCTCCCCACTGAAGCATTCACTGAGCCATGTAGACAACCTGTGTCCTTCAGAATTTTATCTTGCTTTCATCTGTCTCCTGATGAGAATCATTTCTATGTTGAACTGTTTGGATTTGCAGAGCCTCAGTCCAACTTGTTTAGAGTTTGTTTAATACATGAATTGCCATGTACTGTGAAGTGTCAAGCTTGCTTATTTGAAAAAAAATATTTGGATTGTTCTTACAACACATTGTAAAAACCTAAAATCTGTTTTAAGAGCTCTTTCATGTTGAAATAACTCTGACAAATTTTTTTCCTCTGTGTTTCTGATTTGGACAATTCAGACAGGCAGTTTTAAATTTTCAAGTAAAAAAGCTTATGAAGAAAATGGAAGTATTATCTCATTTATTTGTTTTCTAATTTGTACAAACCTTGAAATTGAAAAAACTCATGCTATTATATAGAACTCTGGAGACTCTATCCATCTGTTTGTTTAACTGCTATAGACTACGATATATCCTAATCACAGTATGTCCTGACAAGTCTTTAAAAAGAGTTTAATAAGGAGTGGAGAGGAGAGGAGAGGAGAGGGAAGAGTTTTGTCTTCTTTTGTTTGACACAAATTTGTCTGACACAAATTTTTCTGACATGAATTCACTTAGAAGAATGACAGGTTTTTTTGTGATATAATAACTTCAATTTGATACACATAATCATTTGTCAGCCTGCTTCTGTATGTACTGAAATCAAATGCAAATCTCTCTTTTATTAGTGGCATTTGATCAAATTCACAGAGAGGAAGAAAGAAAACAGAGCACAGAGTTTTCTTTCAGGAGATCTAATTTCTGTTCCTCGATCAGAAATGTCTATTCCACGGCAATTATTTAATCTTACATGATTCTATTTCTTCACCAGTAAAACAACAACATCAATAATATCAGGGGTAATATTGCTCTGTTGATGGAAAAGCAGGTAATTTCAAAAGCACTTTTCAGATTTTGCTTTTCTTAAGCAATTGTGGAGTGCCATTTTGAATTTCAAATCAATTCTCTCATGGGAGATTAGAATGGATGAAGTCAGCGTAATTCTTGCAGTTTTTTCATTACGGTACAGATGAGGTCTAGCATCTGATAACCGGTCATTTCTGACAGAAACAAAACAGAAGGTGTTTTCTCACTTAAGTTCTTGCAACAATAATTGGACTGGTTTCTTTTGAAATCCCTCCTGTCTGAGAAGTGTTTGTTTCCTTGGGTTCCTCCAGGGAATAGCACAAAAAAGCTGCAGCTGTCAGTCAACGTGCCACTCTTCAGTAGGAAGTCTGGCCTTTGTCTGGTAAGGAGCAGGCTTTACTTTGCATGTGGTGGGATGTGATTTCAGCACAGTCTCCATGGGACATATATGGGCATTCCCAGATGGTCTGAAGGTCACAGAGTGTTTAGCAACCAATTTAATCTCATTTTCACTTTAATTTCCCCTGATCTTAGTCTGTCAACAAGTTCCACCTAACCTTGAATCACAGAGTGTTAGAGTCACCTTAGGATGTCCCCAGTCCTGCTGGTCTTCCCCACATTGATTGAGATGCCACTGTGTAGCAAATAGCATAGCTGGAGCCATCTGACCCACACAGAGCAGCATTAGTGTGCACAGCCAGGAGCAGCCCCTCTGGGTGACCCCAGGCTGAGTGAGGCACTGCGCCCAGCTGGGGGAACCAGCTGGCTTGTCCAGACACAGCATCACAGGGCTTCCCTTGGGGAAGGAGGAGACAGGACACGCAGGTAGCACAGAGTCATACCCATGGGTGACACAGCCTCGGGGTGCACCTGCAGTGCAAACACACCCCAAGGTAGTGATATGTGCTGGGTTGTGCCAAAATACTCGTATTTCTTACAAAGAGAAGTGATTGTAGAGAACCCTCTGCACAATTCCATAATTGGGGAACTAAACTCTCCGTTATTGTAGTGTCTGGAGTTTTGCTCAAGCTTCTCCCAGGTATCTGCAGATATAATTTACAACAATGACAATAAACTCAGTGTTATTTTGCAGTTGCAACTCCATGGCAGCAGACTGCCATGAGCCTTTTTGCATTTTAAACAGTGACCTTGATTTAAATTTATTTCTTAAGAAATTCTGGCAAATCTGAGACAAGCAGTACGTCAGAATCACTTCTAATGATCTGTCCCCCAGAAATTTCCTTACATAATTGTTAATACAAATAAAATATATATAAAGAAGAGGAGTCATGCAGGGCTTAGAGCGTATCAGCTTCAAATTTCCATCAGGCTAAAGGGTTTTGCAATTTCCACTTTAATGGAAACCTACAGAGATTCAGAATATATTGACTTGCAAATAAAGTTGAAATACATAAAACATGGAGAAGCTTTCTCTTGCCTTGGTTAAAATGACCTTTCATTTCAGTGATAAAACTATTTAAGTTTTATGGCATGGGATCAAGATGTAAAACTGAAAAAATTTATTATAATTTAAAGTCTTTCAGATCAGTTCAGGCAGTCACTTTTCCCTCAACCGGGGCATATTTTCATCACAGAAAAATAAGTGTATGTGTATATGTGGGTATGCATGCATGCACATATATATCTTTACATTTGCCAGCCAAAGGAGTCCTGTTTTCACTTAGCTTTTCTTCAATGCCCTGGAGTGTGGTGGATACATTTTATGTAAAATATATTATTAAAGATTTTTTTCTCTATTTGACTTTGACTGATGGAATTAATTTTCTTTAAAACAGATCTATTCTCTGATGGCCTAAATTAACAATGTACTTAGATTTGTTTCTAGCTGATAAACAGTAAACTGACATGTAATAAGCTGTTTTGTTGGTTTTATCTCTGTTTTAGTTATCTTCATTGGGCACTGCAGAAAGTTCTTGTTTGATATTTGTGATTTTGTTTATTGCTTAAATTATTCTGTCTTGGACAGGATAATTGCAATTGAGAGCTCTCCTATGCTCTGAAGTCCTGTCTTTCCTGCTTAGAATTCTCCTTTTCTGCCTGTGAGATGCTGTGATTTCTTATGAGGCTTCTGTTTTTCCTCTGTCTTTGGAAAAGTTTGAATGTATATCTGTTCAAATATATATGTATTTTTACACACACTGTAAAGCTAAAAAACCAGGTTTCATAAATTTATCACCTAATGGGAGAGAATATCAAAACACTTCATTTGGAGGCAATTTTATTGGCATAGCTGCTCTTTTATGGTTTTTATCTATTCTGCTTATTTTGTTAATGCAGGAAACTAGGTCTCTGCAGAAGTTCATCAGCCACTGCTGTTCCTTCTCAATAAAATTAATTGGTGTCCCAACTTGTTCTCTTGGGGGAATTGTGAAATCATCCATAACAGCCATTTCATTATGTCTCTGTTTTGGAATTAATATTAGATATGAAGGACTCTGGTAAATATGATCAGAAGCCCTTCTAGCCCTGCACCATCTGTCTCGGGCAGTGTCCTGTAGCAGGCTCTTGCACTCCTCCCAGGGATGTGGGCAGCACAGCAATGCTTCCCAGGAGGTTATCTTCCTGCTTCCTCTGCAGCTGAGGTCTTCCAAGGTGAGACACTTTCTGAGTCCTTGCTTTCTTGTTAGCCTTGTTGGACTCTTTATCCATAAACTTGGAAGGAGCTTAAACTCTGGCTTTTCACAACATTTCTCATAATTGGTAAATTTGTAAATTAATTATGCACAGAAGGCATTTGTGTCCCTTAAAGCTTTTTGTCTCCCTTAAAGCTTTTTGTCTCCCTTAAATCTTTTTAACTGATAATTTCATTCGGTTCCTTCTATTTCTTGCTTTAAGAGACAGTGATTAATCTGCTCATTAGTATGTTATCTTTCTCAGAAAGGCAGTAACATTATGGCAGCCACAGATTTTTCTTTGTTGAATATTATAAATTTACGATTAAAAATTCTAGTCATTATATGGTCCACCAAATTGTAAGAGCTGTTTTCCTGTAGTGTATTAATGTTAGTAAGCAAGATTCTGAATGACACACAAGAACAGCTTTCATGTTATGTCCTCAGGTCAGCACAAACCCATCATCTCTAACAAAAATGCAGAAGTACAGCTGCAAAAAATGCAGCTGCCTGAATTGTGTTATCTGGCCCCTGCCTACTGTAGCAATTGTCATTCTGCTAGACTTAAAAGCCAAGGAAAGTAGTATATATAATGTTTTTCTAGGTGACATCAGTGGCTCTTATAGGAAGAAAAAGACCCCTTTGAATTCATCAAAGCTGCATAAACTATGTGCTTGCTACAAACAGCTCAAAGGACAGTCTTTCAAATACTCTATAAAATACTGCTTTCATTGGCACACTTCTAACAAAACAATCATGATTTCTTAATACAGATGTGTCTCATTATTATTCAAAGCCTGGTTTGTTTATTTATCTGTTTTAACCTCCGACTGTCAGATTGTTCAGGCTCTTGTTTTGCTCCTCACGAGTAGCCGGCAGTACACAGCGGTGTGACTGTGACCGCATGTCACAGCCACACTGCTGGCTGGGTTACAGTGTGGTGACACTGCCATTCCCTGTCAGGGCAGCTTCCCCTCTCCTTCTCCTCCTCCTACTGTGCCTGCCAGCACAGAGCTCTCCTCTCCTTGCTGGACTCCTGACACTGCTGAGCTCTCCTACGAGCACCAGCAGCCCAAAGGTCAAAGTCTGTCCTTCTCCCAACAGGCATGTGGGGAAAAGACCCTTTTCCCCTTTGTTCCCTGTCTATTGGGATGTGGATTTGGCTGGGTTTTTTGCTTTAATTGCTAGGCACAATGCTGAAGGTGAGGGGAAAGGAGAGGTACAGCAGCATGTGAGGGAAACCCAGGAGCAGCCAGGGCGGCCTTGGTGCACTTCTGCTCCGCCAGAACTTACATTTCTCCATGTCCATATGGGACAAAAAGGGGCACCCATCCAAAAAGTGGCGTGGTGGAAGGGAGGTGGCAATGTGAAGGCTTCTTTCCTCTGTGTGATGCTGTAGCTGGCTGAGTTAAAAGATGGTTGGGAAAAGTCCTTAAATGGAAATCTCAGACATGGAACTTGTGTTTCCTGCCAGAAATCTGGCTGAAGTAGAGTGTTTGTTGTTGAGAATGTTGAAGTTGTGATGAGCCCAGATGTCATAGCCACTTCTCCCTGTTTGGAGCCTGTCTTCAGACCTTGGCAGGGATGCAGTAGGCCATCAGTTACAGAGGAAGAACCTGTGGTAAGGCCATAGGATGTAGGGCATAGCCCCAAGCTTCATGCACTGTCGCTACCTCCCCTTCAACTGTGGGCTTTTGAAGATGAGTTCTCTCTTCTGAGTCCTGGAAACTGAGCTGCTGTGCAGGTGGTACCACTTGTACTGAAGAAATCACAGCCAAAATAGCCTCCTCTCCAGAGACCCTTGGCTGTGGAGAGGGGAAGCAATGACTCACCTTTGACTATTAGCAAAGAGTGGGTTTGACAAAAACGAGGATCCCACTAACCAAAGAGGTTGTTCTGGTTTGGAGTTTGATCTGTAAGCCATGGGCTTTCCTTTTTCTACAATTTTTTAAACCTCACATGTTTCTGCCTTGTTGATGGGTGCTGCAGTGAGGCCCAAAAGTACGGAGAGCTGGAAGCTGCTGGGGTAGCCAAGAGCTTCTGTGTGTAGAGGGTGGCACAGACACGATGCTGCTGCTTTTCCTGATTACAAATGGTCAGTAGCTCAGCTTGCTTTTGGGATCTCAGAGGGAAAAGTGAATGTAGCCAGATAATGTAGCAAGAGGTTGTGCAAGTCTCCCTGGGGTAAGCAAAAGGGGGACTTTGTGCTCTTGCCTGGAGGAATATCTGTGTTCCAAGTAGGCTCATGTAAGGAGCAGCAGGACATGGCTGAGGCTCCTCAGCCTTCTCACCTGCAATGGCAGCTAAAACCACAGTGGGGAGAGGCCAGATGGAGGCTTTGTGCAGCATCCCTCTTGCCCATGAACTTGCACCATGGCCCAGAAACAGCAGACAGCTCAGGAATCCTGAGGTCTCTCTGTCTGAGTGTGTACATGCCTGTTTATTATCCTGGTCTAGTCTAAATACCAGGGAAAGGCCAAGGGCACATGAAGTCCGACCTGACCATTTGATGAGTTACCAATGCTATTCTCTCCATGAAAACAACAGAAAATTTTTGAAGGGCATCTGTTCCCTTCAGCTCATTGCTTGCCCCTTGCTGTGGCCTGTCTGGTCTTTATCTGTTGGATAAAGCAGCTCCAGTGTAACAGGGGATTCCATTGCTCATGGTCTTCCCTCATTCTGATTTACTTTTATCTCAGGCTAAAGCTTGTAAACCTTTGACTTCCATTTACAAATAGACAGACTGGATAATATTAGCAAATATAAACAGTCCTCTCCATGAAAATCCTATTTTAAACACAGATTTGTAAAGACCAATTTTATCTCTACCATCTGTAAACTAGTTAAAATTCCAATGGCTTTTTCTTAAAAAGGATTTTAGCAATGGATGAGGTACATTAAAAGCATGAGGTACCTTAAAACTAATATAAACTGTAGCCTTTTATTAACAGTTTAGAAAAGAATCTAATAGAGACCTGGGTTATCTGCAGCCTCCAAAGAGTGCTGAAAAAGCAATGGTGCTTTCAGTTGTCATAGGTGATTTTTTTCCTTCTTTTAAACTCTGTGATATGTTTTTTCTAACATTTATGCATAAACATGCATTTATTTGTCTTCAAATAATTTATTAGATGAATGCCAGATCCTTAGTTGATGTTTTAATTCGACTAGAATCAGTTGGTTTATTTTTATTTGGCCCAAGCTGGAATAAGGACTTGTGTAAACTAAGGATATAGTCAGTCTCTCGCTGCAAAAACCTGTGCACCAATTTAAAATGTGACTATCCCTCTTCACTTTGTTGCTGCTGTTCTTCTGGGGCTCCCTTTCTTTGTAGATCAGCCACTTCCAAAGGCTGTTTAACTCATCTGACACTGCATTAAATCACTTGCATTCTTTGCTATCCAGTACTGTTGTAATGTAAGAGCCAGAAGGTTAAGGGAGGGCTTCCCATGTAGTAAAAGTCTGACCAAGGCACAGTGCAATGTAACCCATTCCTGAGCTCATTGGACCCGCTGGAATCAGCTGTTTGGGCTGAGGCTCCGGGCTTTGCATGGCTGCAGGCACACATTCCCCCACTGCCCCTTCTGCAGATGTGGCCACCTTGGGCAGGAGATCTCAGGTGGCAACTTCATAACGGACCTCATCAGGACTCACCAGATGTATTTGTCAAAAGTATAGGATTCTGGCATGGCTGATACATCATCCTTTCCTTTTGACCACTTTGCAACTGGGGCAGGTGAAAATGATTTTTATCCATTGCTGTTGTCTGCTAGGTAAATGGGAGCCAAAGAGCTAAAAGTATCCAGATGGGTGCTTGTGCTGGTCTAATTAAGTCAGTTTTGAAATATCTCTTTAGGCTGTGGACAGATGTTCTATTTGTAGAGAGCTGTGCCAGATGAAGATTACAAGCCACACTGCTGGAGGTTATTGCCCTCGCAGCTCTGCTGGCACAGCCATCCCAGATCCTCTTCAGCTTAAACAGGGTGCAGACATGACCTTAGGGGTGGTGATGGGAAAGGTCACTGCCTGCCTGCCCACTCTGGCCTCCTGGGCACACAGTCAGCTCTGCTGAGTGCTCCAAATGCATCTCTCAGCCTCTTTCAGTCAAAGTTAGTCCAGTGGGAATGAGAGCTCTTGTTGCTGTGGTGCATTGTATCTGTCAGGGAGTGGGGAGTCCTAACTAGCCAGGGGACAGTGTGGGAACATGGGGAACAAGCTGGGGTTCGCACAGCTGGAGCAGGAGAAGACCATTTATTTGCAGCTTGCCTATGCTGGGGTGGGAGTAGGAACCTGTCCCACTGCTGGTCATGGTGTGTGGCCTCTGGGCAAGGAGTTCTGGAGAATGACAGACACTCAATATCTTTGGATTGCTCATTTACCAAGGTCTTGACATTGGCTTGAGCTAGGGCCATGGGGATGCTGAAGGGTTGTCAAAGGCAGTCCAATCCAAACACGGAAGCTTTTCTCTTCAAGCTGTTATATTTTTACCTAATGTGTTAATGTGTGTACAGGCAAAGTATGAAACAATGTTGACCAAGTCTGGTGAGCTGCTTAGCTTCACTGGGCCAAAACTATCTCAGCAGATGGTATTGGACTTTCTATGTAACACAAAGTTCAACTGTGACAAATAAACATGCTTTTGTATCTTAAACTCTATCTGCATTAGGAACTATCATATTTATTCTCGTGACTATTCTCAGTTAAAGTGTGTTAGATTAAAAGCAACTTAAATCCCTTACAGAATGCTACTTCCACTAAAACGTAGGAAAATATCACTATTGCTTATGGTGCTCTCTGGCTTTCCTTAACTCTAAAGGCATTTATTAATTAAGCATATATGTGAGGTGCAGTCCTTCCTTACTGCGCTTGCTAGGGAATTATTTCTTTTGATTGTGCTTTAAAGATCATGGCTATATGCAGAAATCAGTCCCTCTCTGTGTTTTTTGAGCAGTTAATCAAAAAGATGGCTGAAAATAACCCCAGGTCTAAGCCCCATCCCTGAAGTCCTCTCTGAGCATTGCTTGTCCTTCCTGAAGGTGGCCTGCCCAGTGGAGCAGCCAGCTCCCTTCTCCAAGGCATCTTGTTGTGTCCTTCTCCTCAGGAAAATTATTACTAATATTCTGTGTATATTGATTGCTTCCTCAGTCTCCACAGTTTCCTTCACACTCTCCAAGCAGTGAAGACAGTGTTCCCTATTCCACAGAAACACAGCATATATGTAAGCTGAGAGCACTCCTGAGGACATCCATTTACTCCTCTCTTATTTCAGACCACTTCTTACTGCAGCTTTCCAGAGTTTTAGCAGCTCACAGCCATCCAAGTGAAACACTGGCAACAGGAGCAGCAAAAGAAAAAGAGGCACAAGCAGCCCCAAGTGGGGCAGGGGTTGTCAGAGCAGGAGCAGGATTTGCTGTGGCGCTGGTGCTGGGTGGCACGTTGGGGCAGAGCTTGGCATCTGATTTTCTGCAACCACTAGATGGCACAAAAAATGCTGCTGTAGCATCAGCTTGTTCCTAGAAAATTACTTAAGCATCAGGCTCATGCTGCAGTTAAAGGGGATTCTTATGTCCTTTTAATTCAAAGGCACATTTTAATGTTTGTTTTAGATGCAAAAATGTATTGGTTGGAGTCGTCCTGAGTGGAAATTAATCTTAGTAGCAAAATGCAGCTTCAAATATCAAGCACTGCTGGAGTCAGTGCCACTCGCAGGTGCAGGGTAACACAGCAGAGGAGGAGGGGAAGCGAGGTTCCTCTGCTAATTCCATTACAGGACCAGGCACTAAGAAAAATCATCAGTTCTCATCCTAGTGCTGATAACAATTCTCTTTTTAGCTTTGGGCAAATCACATAATCCGCTTCATTTCTCTATTTCCATATGGAGGGCAATGATTTCCTGCCCTGCAGTGGTACCAGAGGAGTTAATTAATACTCATAAAGCACAAACAGAGAGAAGAAAAGCACTAACAACTCTCAAAAGCTACTTGCAAGGAAGAGATGTCCTGGTCTGTCCATCCTGCACCATCCTGCTATTGCTGAGACACTGTGATGGTTATAATATGATGATAGAGTATGGATAAATTTAAAACATAATGAAAGAAACAGACTTTGTTGTTGTTGTTGTTGTTCTGTTTGCAGCGTAATTCAGAATGGAAATTTCATGTTGAGTGACAACGGCCTCACTGCTGCTCTGCTCTCCAAAACCCTCTCGAAGAAACAGCCTGATGCTGAGGGATGGTGACTTGCATGACCTGACCCCCAGCTTTCTTCCAGCTGGGGGATGGAAGCTTCGGTGCAGTCTCTGGCTTCGTTATTAATTCATAATTAAAGCTCCTAGTTACTCAGAGTGCTTTGCAGCCACTGTGAAAGGTAACCAGCTCTGTGAAAGGAGCTGGTGCTGGACTGCTCAGTTCAAGAGAGACATGAAGATCCTGACGCAGGTACAGAGGAAGGAAACAAAGGTGATTAAGAGACTGGAGCATCTCTCTTATGAGGAAGGGCTGAGGGAGCTGGGCCTGTTCAGCCTTGAGAAGAGATGGTTGAGAGGGAACCTCATCAATGTCTGTCAGTATCTGAAGGGAGGGTGCCAGGAGGATGGAGCCAGGCTCTGCTCAGCGCTGCCAAGCAATGGGAAAAGAGGCAATGGGCAGAAACTGATGCCCAGGAAGTTCCACCTGAACATGAGGAAGAATTTCTGTACTGAGCAGGTGACCAAACACTGGAACAGGTTGCCCAGAGAGGTTGTGGAGTCTCCTTCTCAAAGCTGTATGGACACAATCGTGAATAATGTGCTCTAGGGAACCCTGGTTGAGCAGAGGAGTTGGACTAGAGGACCTCCCTTCCAACCTTACCCATTCTGTGATTCTGTAACATCTCTGGTGTATCCTCAGGATCCAGATCTTTGGTGATTTTACCACTGAAATATGCAATCCGATTATAATGGCTTCCAATAGCCCAGACCATAAACTAAGACATTTCTGAACACTATTAGGAGCTAAGTGTCCTTAAAAGGATAAGGATTCCATTGTAAATCATTAGCTGCTGGGAAAATCTCACCACAGCAATTGGTATGACTGCTGTGCTCATGAGATGACATATTTCCTTTTACTCTTCTCTTTATTGAGTGTAGTGGATATGGATACCCTAAGGAGTGGCAGAGGATTTTACAGGGTATACAGGGAACTACTTTTCATCATTTAGAAAGAAAGGGTTTAAAGGTTCAGATAAGGACAGTACTGAATAAAGATAATTTGGCATGATGTCCTTGAGAAAACAAAGAACAATTATATTCAAGCATACTTTATGCACTGATTTCACTGCCAATGAAAAGAGACTGACCGTGTCTTCCCATAATCACAGAGGGTATTTATGGCATAAATGTAATTTTTGGTTTATCTGAAACTGAGTTTTATCAGCTGTCTTTTAGCAAACTGAGAAGTCAGGCTATGAATGAGAGAGACATGAAAACTGTCAGACCAATACAAACCCAGCAAAACAAATGATTACTGATTGGACTTGAAGAAAACTGAGAAAAACAATTTTTATAAAAAAAAGAAGACACTGAAGTGCTGTAACTGCAGTGCCAAACTGATTTCCAACCACTCACAAGAGTATTGTCTTTGTTTTTCCAGTGATAAATTTAGTTTTTCCGCTTGTCCCCACTGCACATTTTAGTGATGATCTTGGAGACTTCTCAATTTCCATTAAAGATTTTAAACAGTAAATAAAGTGATCTTGGCCAACCTGTGGGAGAGCTAATGCGGTAGATAGAAGATGTTTCAGATAGAAGGGGTTTATCTGTTTTCTCTCTGAAGCAATACTGTGACCAGGTGACGGCAAGCACTGCACAGCCTCAGGAGTATCCAGGAGTCCTTCACATGGGCCAGCAGATCAAGAGATATTTCATAAGCTTGTTCCCTTGCTCTGCTACTGCTGTGGTGCCCTTGTGCCTGGGCCTCCCTGGCTGTGATTCATTACCCTTTGTAAAGCAGGAGCCATGTGGCAGCCCCTGTCCCCTGTAGTGATGAGCCTACTGTGTATGTGCAGGATCAGCAGAGCCAGCATGTGCTGTGAAACCTGCCAGCCCAAGGAAGGACAGCTCTGCAGTGTTCATACGCCAGGTGAGTGCTGAGAAGGCCCTTGGGTCTTCTGTAGGAGCCTGCTGTGATAGAGGAGATGTGGCAGGAGGGAGACAAGGAGCAAGAACAGGCTGGTGCTGCCTCGAGGGCTATTGCACGGTCCCTTCCGGAGAGGACTGAGTCAGGCTGATGCAGGCATTTAATTATGCTGCCATTTAATTATCCCTGCCATGGTATCCCTGAATACCATGCCATGGAAAAAAGTATCTTGGGTTCCAGCTTTGGATGTTAGCATTATGATCATAATCCTCTGGGACCCGTGGCTTGCCCTCCCTCATAGGCGGGTCTTGCTCCCATTGACCAAGTGAGTACAGTGATCGCCTCCCGGCCAGAGACTGCGTGAGGCAGTTAGCCATCATGGCAACCTGCAGAAAGTGTTTTATTATCCTGAAAAAACCACCCTTTATATAGGAAGTATGGTAACACACCCAGCAATAGTACTGACTTTTAGCCCTTAGCACCATTTACTTCCAAATAACTAGCCTTCAGATACTGGGATTTTCTCATATAATGAAATCTTGGTATGTTGCTACTCCTCTTAATGGATCAAGATGCATCTCAAACAATAATAAAGCAATAGTAAATTATAGATCATTTTAGTTTGAAAAAAAGTTATCAAGCCGGGATTGAAAGTTAGAGAAATTAAATGAAAGGGAAGAAAAACACCATAAAGAAGCACAAGCTCTTGAAAAACAGCTATTAGACTTGAGAGATCCCTTATTCTTACTGCTCAGGGAATGGACTTATTTTTCCCATGAACAACATTCACGATACCTTATTTAGTAATATTTCAAGAAGCATTTTTAGCATCTGGCATTGAGTGCAGTTGTTGCAATGCTCTGGCAGCATGCTCCACTGTAAAGCTAACACATTAGCATATTACAGAGATGAAAATAAATGGGAGAAGACTTGTGAAATTTTCAGTGCAAGGTGTAGCTCCTGTTACGTCCAGCTCCATGGAGGATTCATGCTGTAATGTCATTCTTCTGCTTTCTACTCCTCTGACTGAGAGCACAGGCACTTTTTCCATAACTTTTCTTTTTTAAGTGAAAGGGTCATCAACTTCAAGTACATTGCACGTTTTGCAATGCATCACTATGTGGGGGTAGTGATGGGAATCAAGTGATGTATGGGCACTGATGTATGGGTGTGGTTTATAGGATTATGCAAACTATAAGCACAGAAGCTGACTTGGATCAGACGTGCAGCATTTTATGAATCATCTTTAATGGCATGAGTAGAATTGGATAGAGCCTAATAATAGACCTAGAACATTTTTCTATTGGAGTTTGCTACAAAAATTGCTATGCAACTGATCTTCAAATGAAACAGTTTTCCTTAACACTTTTTAAATACCATCCTGGATGGTGTTAACAAGGTCAATGCAGATATCCAATAATTATTATCAACATTTCTTACAACAGGCTAAAATACCCTTTTCATAAAGGAGATGGATAAAATAAATTTTGGTTCATGACATAATTTTTGGGTGTAATAAATTCTTTGTCTTTCAAAACTCTACATGAAATGTTTCCAAATACAGTAACGCATTCTGGAGTTAAAAAGACAAGACTCAGAAAGTCTAAGCTGACAGCAAAATACTATGACAAATAAAATAAGTGTGAAATACTTCACAAACTTCGCTAAAGACTTTGCAATTGCTGCCCATTTTTATGGCCAAGGTGCTCAGCAATAATACAGCAATAATCACAGAAGACCAAAAGAGAGCAGATGGAAGTAGTGAAGAAAGAAAATGCATTTTTAAATAATTCTCAGTAAAAACTTTGTTATTGAACTCCTAATAAGCATTCAGATAGGTTTTAACACACTGCATGTATTGTCCATGTCCATTGAGATGTGATGTAAAATTAATGGACTGAACTATGTCCTCACTAGAACGGTCCATTGTAGATCCAGAGGAAGTCATCAGGCTAAGTCATGGTCATTTCCAGTTTTTCAAGGAGTAACCAAATAGAAATTGGTCCATGTTCCTTGACACACTCTCACACTCCTTTGAATAGGAACTACTCATAAATAAATCAACAAAAACATCATGCCTGCTGCATTTTCTCCCCTTGTTAATAGGACAAAAAAAACCACCACAATGTTTTTCCTCATGTACCTTATTAGTAGACCACCTCTCAGTATGACAATTCCAGAGTACTGCCAGACTCAAGGATCCTAAGAAAAATTAAACTGGTGGGTCTGGGGAGCAGAGGAAGCATAACTGAAATATGAAGGCCAAATATCTTCCAGCCAAAGAAATGCCTGGGGGTGAGGGAAGTGTCATGAAAGTATCTGATCATGGTCAGCTTGAAAGAAAGGAGCATGATAAAGAAAGACATGAAATGAGAAGAAACTCACTGGAGGCCTCCAAGGGCCAGGAACTGGGGTAAATGAAGATTTCAGTGGCAGAAGTAGGAACTATTGTTCAGAATTACAAAAAAACAAGTCCTATCCTGGCCAAGCCCCATTTGTCTGCCTCCAAGTTCTGCTGTCCATCTTGCACCTCTCTGCATTTTAGTGTGACACTGCATACAAAGAGAGCAGGCTCTGGGTGGCTAAACTCTCCTTCTCCCCACCAGTGAAGCACTCAGGAATCTGATGTACAAGTTGTTAATTTATCTTATTTCACAGTAAACACTCAGCCTTAATTGGGCATCTGTGGAGCAGACTCACCATTGCCCTGCTGTGCAAGTGGACATGCAGGGGTGCCTAGGAAGAGTGTGGTGGGTAAGACACACAGAAAGCAAAGCACAGTCCAGAGGTGAATCAGGCCCTACAGAAACAGCATGACTGAGCAGCTGCAGGCAGACAAGGACCTTTTTGCCAAGAATTTCATTACCATGGATCTACTCCGCTGTCAGCAACAGCCTGGTGATGGCAAAGCAAAGATGCCGTTAAAGCCCAGACCCAGTAGAAGAGCTTTGCATTCCTAAATGATTGAATCAAAAAGCAGAGCCTAAGCTCCATAGGAAACAAGCCTGGCACAAGGTTTAATTTTACTGTGTGAATTCAAGCACTGGAATGTTCTGAATCGATTCCAGAAGGGCTAACACTCACACCTCGCAGCCTGGCCAGGCACCCAGTGCTGTGGGTACAGGCTGTATCCTCATTTTCCTTATATCTCAGTTACCAAAACAGCCGTGTCTTTCTATCCTTTCTTAGCTCACCATTCCTTTGGGGCCTTCTTGAGTTATTGCTCCCACACCTCTTACTTCTCCTTCCCCTTCTTTGTCTAGTTCTGTTCCTAGAAACTTTCCCTTCTCCACTGTGGCTGAGACCACTGCCACCCAGTTCACGGCACTGACTGGGCCCCCAGCCTGCTGCTAGTGGGTCCATGCCAGCCCAGAGGAGCAATTTCTTCTTCCAGTGTTCATCACTTGGTTTTTCACTTGGGGAAGCACTGCCTTGCATTACCCTCAGAGACAGACACTGTTTTTGTTGCTCAGAGCACAGCTAAGCAGCTGACAGACACGTGAGAAGCCATTGTACTGACAAAAGGCAGCACTGCTGACAGCTTCCTGCTTATAAGCTCTCTGGAAGAGTTCAGAGAAAGTGGGAAATTTTAGTAGAAACAAAATTTGTTTACTATCATCTGCTTTTAGCTGATCTTCTAAAAAATGTGCTCTTTAACCAAGACTCACTTTAACCAAGATCCCACTGCTAAGCAACCACGGTCACCTCTTCTCATGCAGCTTTTAAAACTTTTGCAAGGTGGTAGGACAGACCATGTTGTGTTTCATGCTGGGTTTTCTTATGTTCCTTTCTGATGGAAAAACTAAGAGGCCTACTGGAAGACTCAGTAAGTGTTATGACTTTTCCAAGACCTGCTGTCACAGCTTTCATTTCTTTTCCTGTCAACACCACTTTGGCAAGTGAACAGATTAAGACAAGTCCTGCTGCCCTGTAGACATCCACATTTCTTCTTTATACCATATGTTTTCTCCGAAATGTTCCAGTTACTTTTCTAAAATGGATTTTGCATCTCCAGCCTAGCCAGGAACTTTGAACAACTTCTATTTGAAGAGACAAGATGGTTGAAGAAGAAAAGAAGTATTTGTTCGGGAACCAAGACAAAAACTGAAGCAGCTGACTCACACAGGGCACAGAGGAGCTTCCTGCAGTGAAAAGCTTGAGAACAGGTACTCACTCTGTAGATGTACCATAAAACATTTCCTTTGTTCAGAGAAACAATAAAGCATCACAACTGTGAACTCATCCTAACCTCAGTTTAAATTTTAAATTTATGTCTTTTAAAGGAAAAAAAACCCCACATAAGCATCTTCTTTAACCCCTCACTAACCATGGGCACAGATTGCCTCTCATAAGTGAGTAAGAATTGACATTTCTGGAGTTCTACTGAGAACCCATTACTCAGCAGCATAACCCCATCTCAGTCACCACCACAGATCTGTACTAAGCAGGCAAATTTACTCATTAGATTTATCCTATGTTTATTAACAGCCCGGCTCAGAAAAAGAGTCAGTGACAAAAACCATCTGGAATAAACATAATGGAAAACAAACAATGTAATATATTCTGTCACTCCAGCCTAATTGCACTGTTTGGTGCAAATGCATGTGACAATTTACAAGCCAAACTCTTATTAAAGGGAAAAATGAGCTGTGCAGGGAAGCACAAATCAAAGTAACTAATCAACACAGGCAACACATTCAGGGATTTAAGAGCCAAGGTATGGCAGTCTTTTATTCCTCTTTGTTTTCAATTTGGGAGACCTGCTGTGATGTTGCAGTACATTATACATTATATATCTACTTATGCAACACTGGGGAGAAGCATGCCTCTGATTGTTGTCTAATTTTTCACCAGCTACAGCCTGTGACTTTTGTGTTTAAACAGTCCTTATCCTATCACTTAAGCTGGGACCAAGGTGCACTCTCCAAGGAACCAGTTTTCTTTTAAGGCAAGTCTCCTCTTTTAGCATATAATAAAAGCTTGGAATTAAGGATAAGGTTAGAAAAGGTTCAAGTTAGCTAAAAGCAATGCCAATTTGATCTAAAACAAGTCCTTATTGAGTGAATTGGTCCAGCAAGAGAAAAAGGAAATTCCCTTCCATGCAAGAATCTGAACAACACATGGCTGCTGTCCATGACCTGCTTCAGCTTCGAAGCTGGAACTGACTCATTAGATGCATCTGGCGTCCCCAGGGAAGCAAGAGAAAACCCTGGCAGCCATAAAGAAAAGATGGTAAAAGTCATCTGAAGCAGAAATCAGCCAAACATCCTGTCTGCATCGGAGCATCAGCTTCAAGAACGGCATTAGGCACTTGCATGAAAACTGAGCCCCCAAAGACATAACAGTGCTGCAATATGTAACACACTGTTAGTTTAGGGAAAGTACTCACATAATCTGGAAAATACAAGCTCAGACCAACAGGGAAAAAGTTTCAGACCTCATTACAACAGGGGGCAACCATCTAGCATTACAATGATATCAGTATGAGCAAATATGCCCACAGCCCTGGCTGCAGAAGTGTGGTCAGAACTTCCATGAACGTAGCAAGATATGATTTATAAAATCCTGTGCTGAAAAATTCTCTCAGTGATGAGATGCTGAAGGCTTTTTTCAGTCTTTTTGTGAGGAAAAAAAAAAGTGAGGAAGGGCTACACTGAGGGGAAAAGATGTCAAAAGATTCACATGTTGCTTTATCTGCCATAAGGAGGGAGATCACCAGTCATCACCATCCCATGTGCAGAGGTGCCTCTCTGGTCCTTCACATCCCTCCCTTGTCTGCAAGGAGCCAGGATCCTTTCATATTTTGGAAATGGCCCTGTAGCTCAAAGAGAGATTGTCTTGGAAACAACATTTATCAATGAGAAGGCATTTCATATTTCTCCCATATTTTCCTGGAACAGGGTCTAGTGCTCTGTTTCAGGGTCCAGTAGGCCCTGAAACATAGCTTGTTCTCAACCATAATGTAGACTTATTCTCAACAAGAAGGCTGATAATGTGCAAACTTTTGTCATAGCTCATGTCTATGAAAAAATGTCCATATCTTAGTTTCTGCACCTGCTGTTTTCAGAAAGAAGTGTGTAATGTCCCTTTCTCCTTGAAGAGGTGATATCATAGATATGGCCACAGTGGGATGTTTCTTTATTTAAGAGACAGGGTGCAAAGTCAGAGAACTATACCCCTGAGAATTTTGAAATTTCGGTACGTCAGAAAAGCCAAAAATTTTATTGCCAGCTAACTGTACATCCATCTCTCCAGAGCATCATTACATCATCTTATTAGCAAGCAAATCAAGATGACATAGCTGTTGCTGACTAATTTCAAATGTGATATATACAGCATAGAAGCACTGTTGGGATGGTCTTTGGCAACACCTTCCAGGCATCTCTGCATGCTGTTGACCTGAAATTGTAATTTTCTTCAATTAGGAAGGTAATTGTGAGGATGACTCTTTCCTTCATGCGCTGAGTTCATGTGCACTCTAAAAAAATATTGTATTTGAGTCACCTCTCAAACCCCACAGGTATTTTGTTCATATATCTCTCTCATCTTCTAACTATTTTCATTTAAGCAGAAATCCTCAGAAGCTGTGGTTGTTTTTCCTCTGATTTCCACTTAAGTAATAGGAATTTAACTAATATTCAAAAGTGGGTATAAATAAAAGAAGGATGACTCCACATTTGAAGTTCACAAAATTCTAGGTGTATGTGGTGAATGTCAATAATTATAATGATAAAATATCTTAATTGTCAGTTAATATGGATTCTTACCCTCTTGTTCGATGACCACTGGTGGCCAGTCTGACCAGAGAATCTGAACATTTCCCTTCCTGAACAAGGAATGGCCATGAATACAGAGCATTTTCTTTGAGGAGCTAAACACAACAGCCATGCTATGGTCAACACAACAGTCATATAAGTGTCCAAATCTTCAGCTTTGTAAGTGGGGATTATTCTGCCCACCTGGGATGCTCAGATATTAATTTTGTTGCTCTCTTGTACCCTGAAGAATTTTTGTAATCCTCCAGGATTCCCTTTTTCCTCGCAGGGAGGAGATTCAGGGGACATGCTGATGACTGTGCATGTGGGTGGGAGGTTGTTCATGCACTGAGGCAGTGATCAGGGCATGCTGGCAGTGCCCTTGTTGTTGCAACCATGTGCGGCTGAATCTGGTTCCTGATTGTCACCAAAAAACCCCCAAACAGTCCCAATGCTTTCTTTTGACTCTCTGCACTGTCACCTTTCCCCACATGCTCCACCACACACCTTCAGTGCTGTCAAGGATCTGAACTACCAATAACTTCCAAAATCAATTTGTGGTGAATACTGAAATTCTCCTCAGTGTTTCAAAAGGAGTTCACAGGGACAAGGTAGCTGAGATACTGAGCTATCTCAGGGAACTATCTATCAACAGCCTCTCAAGGCAGGAACTAATTGCTTGAGCACCAGCTGATAAACAAAAACAGAGATGTCATTCAAAGAAAAAATTGTTTTAGTTACCATGTAGTCTGCTTCAACATTATTTTAGAAAAAGCTGGATTGCATGAATGTAATTGCAGATTTCAGGAAATAACTTAAAAGCCACAGAGGAAACCTTAAAAATACGACAGAATTAATTCCCTCTGGAATATGAATGCTAGCAGATTTCCCTTCCCTTCCTCCTTTCCCCTCCACTCTTTTCCTCAGCTACATTTAAGATATCAAGTTTGTAAGTTACCACCTGAAGTTCAGAAATGGGCAGTCATTCAAAGATAAGTTGCATTAACAAACATCAGCTGATAACTAAGGATGATGGTATTTGTTCCAGCAGATTCACAGCAAAAAGTCCATGCTCCCATTGCAGCCCTCCACTGCAGCAGCTCACTTAGAGCAGCTTCCAGACTTTTTTTCCATCTGCAGACTGGTATGTCACTACACTGCTTCCTTGCCTGCCAAGAGCTTTTCCGCTACAAGCATCACAGTACTGGTACCTGCTCTCAGCTCTCCACACTGCTCATCTGGGGATGTTCTGCTACTTATGGTCCTTTGTGGTCAGTTTTGCTGATTATCTTGTACAACACTTAGATTGAGAGCTTTCTAGCAGGTTTGGACGGGTTTTTTCTGCCTCTGACCCTATGGGAAAGCTGCAGGCACACAGCACCATGGAAAGGATTAAAAGCTGTTTTCTTTCCCTCTTTACAAAGAACCTGTTTATCTATGAGTGGCCATGGATGGACACATATTTCCAGAATTCAGGAAAACTACCTTCAGTTTTCTGCATCTTCGCAGACTTTTAGTAAGATCTCAGTTTTACAGTCATTGAGTCTTGCCTCAGTCATCATGTCTGTAAGCCTGAGAGGTGGTATTTGGAAAAATAAATGCATCTGTGCTGAAGTGTTATACCACACCAGTAATGGATAGTAGGGCTTCACAGAGAGAAAAAGCTCTTGAGACAAACACCAGAGAAGTCTAAGTCTATCACATATCAGATTGTAACCTCTTCATATGGCAAGGATTTATTTGGGAGACCCACTCTCTGAGTTACACTGCTATCAGGTAGTGAAATACTGCCTTTGAAGTATTTGAGCATTTGCAGTCCTTAAATAATTAGAATTGTCAGAGAGAAAGACAGTCCATCAATCAGAAGATTTCACAACTCCTTCTCATTTGTATGTAGATTTCTAAACCTGAAAACCTGATATTGTCAAATAATATACTAAAATAGAACACCTCAATAGTTTTCTTTTTATTTTTTTAACTCTACAGTATTGGACAGAGAAGAGATCTTAAAACTTTCAGTGCAGAACTGGAGGAAATGCTCTCTTTTTCAAGCTACTGGATTTGTCAGTCTGCTGTTGTTTTGGGTAATGATCAGTCTTAGAAGATATCTGGGTGTGGAAACCACCAGGAAATTCATAGCATTAGGCAGTAATTAAGTGCAAGGCAGTAATTAAAACATCCCTTAGCCCTGGGCATCAGATTTCATGGGTCATAAGCCTTCATGTTTTGCTTACATGTGGGCTACTTCATTTGTACCTGCAGGGATGGGGATTAGCCACTGAAATACAAACAGGTGGACAGTTTGGTTCACCAGCTGTGCTGGGGTGTCCTGCCCCCATCAGGCCCCTTCTCCATCCCAAGCCTTCTCTACTCCAGAAAGGTTGAGCAGCAATCGTGGTGCTGTGGAGTAAGGAGAGGCTGATTTGAGGAAAACCTGTGTTCTGGCATTAGGAGATTCTGTATCCTGAAGAAGTGAGAAAGGAAAAGGTTACAAAAAGAATTGGACAAAGATGGAAAAAGAGAGGGAAAGAGCAGGTCCTGCATCACCACTGAGATCTTCTAGCACCCCTTCAGCACCATGAACCCTTCAACAGCCCCATCCCTTCTTAAAGACAGAGGCAAAATTCCAAAGCTTGGTTGAAATGAGGCATTTCTCCTCTTTCAAGTCAGGCTGGTGCCTTGTATAAGCACTGAGTCCATGCAATAACATCTCTTATGTCATTATAATTAATAGAGCCTTTGACAATACGTGCAATAATCCATTCTTAAGATCAATTAAATAAAGTTTAAATAGTTCACATGTCACAGGTCATCTCAAGTGATGTCTTTAAAAAACAAACTCTTCAGGATGGAAAATCAGGCAGAGAGGGAGAAAAGAATTTTTTTAGAGCAGTAAATTAATATCCAATAGCAAAACATTTGGATGAAATCTGTTTGTATGCTTTATTTTCCTTGAAAGAAAATGAGAGTAATTTTCTTATTTCAGATCTCTTCTTTCCATTTGGGTTCCCAAATTTATTCCTGATTTAAGATCTTAGGTTCTTAGATACTCCACTCATCAAATTTCATAGCTGTACCTCCTGAAAATGAAGGTTTAGAGTACGAAAGATCAAAAGATTTTGTTCAGTTGTTTCCATAGGCACTGCATTATTTCCTCTGGGAAATTGTGCAAGAGGAAGATTTCAGGCTGCTCACGGGATACATCAGAGCAAAAATGCAATTCACAACTGGGGCAGCTCCTTTGGCTCTTTTTGTTGCTTGTTCTCTTTGAGCTCACATCAGATTAGAGCATTTCACAGTTGGTTTCAAACTTGAAAACACAAGCTGAATAATGAGATGAAAATATCTCATAACAAATAATCCTGAAAAACGTGGTTTATTGGTTTGTGAGCTAGGAAGTGACATCAAGCATCCAGACATGGATACTTTTAATTTAGTACATCAGTTCTGCATAGTAAGACAGAGTGCATTCCTCACCATAAAATACATGCAACAAAGTATTTAAAGATGTTCAAATTCAAAGCCATAACCGTCTGCTTATCACTGACATCTGTTGCTTCAAAGCAAAGGACTATATGAAAGGTTCAGAAAGCTTTAGAACTCAAAAGATGCATTTGCCAAGAGAACACACGAATATACATAAATTCAAAAACTATAATAAACTGCTGTCTTCTCCCTGGAGTGTGGTTGCACCAGCTAGGTATGGGAGAGTTTTGTATTGCAAAGAAAATAGCTCCTATCCATCTCTGTGCTGAAAATTAAACTTTTTCTCATTCTCCAAACACTCTTGAAAAGCAACATCCTCTTCCTCCATCATCAGAGAAGTTTGACTTTCATACCAGCCCCGTTCACCTCTGACTTGCTCCTGCCAGTGCACCTTCAAGGTGTGATCCTTATCACCCTGAAAACTTCTTTCAACAGAGCCCTTCCCCATCCTCACTCAGGGAGGTGACTCCCCAACATCCCTGGAAGCAGCACACTGCATCTCCCAGCCCTGCAGGTCTATTAATTTCCTTGCTCTGTGGGCACCCGGGTCTGGCTGCCTGGCTGACATCAAGGAGGGCTTTCCCATGGCCTTCAAAGAATGGTGGGCATATCCCTTAATGGACAGTCCCCCTCTCCCCATGCAGATTTTGCATTGCCATGGAAATGAAGGGCAAGAGGAGGGCTGGGAGAGGTGGTAAGGTATTCAGGGCAGCATCCATGTTCCTCTGAGCACCTGATGCAAGAGGTGACTGAGGTGACATACCTGCAATAATGAACTTGGGTTGGGTACCTGTGGGTATGTGTCAGGGTTGGAGGGCTGGGTTTGCACTGTGAGGGTTGGAGGGCAGGGTTTGCACCTTTCAGACATGTGGGTCTGGAGGAAGGGGCCTGTTAAAAGTTATTGGGAACTGGGAAAAAGTGTGAGCCAAATAGAATGTGCAAAGTCATAGGGATCAGATGCTTTTTGAATAAGGAATGCAAGGGAACTAGAGACTCTCTGAACAGGAAGACACTGAGAATTCTGAGTGCATGAAATTTCTGTCTCAGGGTAGTACCACCTGTACCTGGTCAGTGAATCTAATACATCTTCCATTTGTTTATCACCATATCTACATATTGGCAGCAATCAAAACGGCAGGGAGGACTTCAAAGACGAGAAAGGAAATCTGGCATTTCAACACCTCTCTGCCAGGCCTGTTGATGCCAATAAGTATATGAACTAGATAAAGAACAAGGAAATATTTCATGACTTTAAATTACATTGTGAGCTCACAGAAAGGTGATCCATCCCCTGCCATAAGCTCCAGATAACCATCCAGAAAGTGACAAATTTAAATGTGAGCATGAACATAAAGTTACATTTGATAAAGCAATCAAGATATTTCTTCTGTTATTTAACATTCCACTTAGTCACATGATCTGTGACCCCTTAAACCTCACTATAAAGCACATAAAATCCCACAAGACCAGAAGTTCAACATGGGAGTTACACACCACTTTTGGGTTCACTGACAACACTTTATAAACTACCTTTATGCTCTTTGTTTTCCTTTGAACAGTCTTTGCATTTCCCTGCCTGCTTCTCGTTGTCCTTGAAATCAAAGAAATCAGAGAAATCAGAAAGTCTCTGTGCCGATCACAAACAGAGAACAGAAACGGTCAGCAATCAGAAAAACAAACAGAGCCTGCCTGAGGCGCTACAGATTCTGCTCTTTACAAGACTCACAAGCAAAACAAGGTAAGATACTTATTTATTGTGCTGACATACATGCATTATTCAAAAGGACAGCAGGATAGCAATGTTACTAGTATTAGGAAATTCATCTCAAGTTTAGATTATCTCAGAGTTTTTATGAGGCAAGAGAATATACAAAGTTTGCTTCAGCGAAATAAAGCCCTTTACTTACATGGCTTGCAAAAGGTTGCAGCAGCTGGAGCCTCTGGATTGCACTTTGTGCAGATATTGTCCCTTGTTGAAAGCCTCCTAACTCTGACACTGGAGACAGCACATAGCTCACCGGTGCTTTGGATTGATAAATCCTTTAAAAATGCTCTCAGATGTTTCTTTATCTGTGGTGTGCGCTGACAGTAGACTGCAAAGCAGAAAGCCTGTCTGGTGCTATGAGGAAAGAGTTCCCTCTCTGCAGAATCCAAAAAAAAAAAGGAGTCCTTGACCTCAACAACTAGAATACATCTACTGTATCTGCTGGCTCTTTTCTGAATGCATACTTGAGCAGTAACATAAGAGCAGGCGACGGGAGCGCAGGAGCTGTGGCATGTGTGCTCTGCACCGGGAGGGCATGAGAGCAATGCTGCTAGCACAGGCACAGCAAAATCAAAACACAATGCTTGTTTTTAGCTTTTAATTTGTTCACATGTTTTAAAAATAAAACAAAGATGACAGGCTTCTCTATTTCGGTTCATGGCTCCCAAGTGGCAGCGCTCTCAAGCTCTGTCCCCTCTGCTGAGGTTCCTTGTGTTCCAGATGGGCTTACTGCTGGTTTTCTATTTCAAACCTCGATTTTCTGGGAATCTCTCTGTATCCCAGCCAGGAAATGTAACACATACTGAAGTTTAGCATTTTGAACATCATAAATGCAGTGAATCGCCTGTAAGCAAAATAAGTGGTTTTCAGACTTTTTTTTCTCCTTCAAAAGATCTGTTTACTACTTTTTCTCTCTTTCTTCCCTTTTGGCTACTTAAACTTACTAAACTTCATAAAAACAAGCATAGCTTTTAGAACAAGTCTGCAGTAGAACAACTAGTGAGACGAAGAAAAGCAAAAAATTTTTGTAGCTTAAAATAGGTAAATGTAAGGTTTCAGGAAAAAAAAATTCCTGCTTCATTTTAAAATTACATCTTCCAGATGAATTATAATTATTCTTCCAGAATAAAGACAGTAGTTTAAACACAGTCATATAATTCTCAAGCGATAAGGACGAAGGTTTTACGGAGAAGATGAAAAAAAGACATATTAAAGGAGCAGAAGATAAGAAGGGAAATCAAAGTCCTCATTCATTCCTTGTATTCAGTAGCAAAAGAGGGAAAAAGAAAAACAAGCTTACAGTCTAGAATCAAACTTTAAAATATTGTAAATGCAATTTTTGTCGCTTTATGAAACGTAAACACAAAAGAAACAAACAAAGAAGCCCTCAAAACTTTTAACAAGCATTTCTAGCTTAAGGAAATAATGGTTTTTAATGAACAATGATCAAATGATCTTTTTTGTTATTCCCTCATGTGAACAATGGACTTGAAAAAATTCCCTACACATTTTATATGTGTTTTATCAATGTTTTTCTTGAACCTTAAGACTTGGGTTCAGATTTTATTGTTGCTTCTTTCCTTTTTTTTTTTTTTAGCTTTATTAAGACACTAAAACACAAGTACAACTTCAAAGTTGTTTATTAGTAATTAAATTGTCTTTTCTCATTGTAGCTGACTAGTAGCAGTAATATATTTTGTTGAATGAGAGAGACCTCACTTTCAATTTAGTTTCCATTTATATCCATTTCCTTGTCGAATACTGAAACCCTAAATCCACAATAAATTAATTTTGGCTTTCAGCTCTTCCTGCTGTTTTCACTTTTCCTTTCTCCACCAACAGTTTCAAAATATGAGGCACTCTCAGATGATAAGTCTTGAATTTCAAATTTTTTGCCTTTTTTTTAAAAATTAAAATATATGTTTGAAAGCTATTGCTTTAAACTAGAGTGAGAGCAAGTGTTGTTCTTAAGATACCAGAACACAGTGGGCTCAAGTCTCATCCCTAGGACTCATTTCCATAGGTGGGTGCAGCACTCCCCTGCTGGACCACGCTGAGGTGAGCCTGTTGTCAGCTGCCGTGCTGGACCTCTTCCCCTCTGCTGAACCATGGGCAAGGACGCGCTTTCTCCCTCTCTCCCAGCTCATCTTTCCTATTTTTAGAAAATAGCTAGCATTTTTGACTTTTACTCTTGTTTTATGATGTTGGAGACCTTGTGACCTGGTGTGTAGGAGCACGGCTTGGCACAGAGACTGCTCGCACACGCCCAGGTTGCAGGCCACAGTCCCGCGAGCGGGGCGTGTCGGGATCCCGTCCAGCTTTCTGTCCGTAACTACACGAGGCTAAACTTCAAAAACTGCCTGGGACCTATGACCTGCTGCTCTGTGAAGTGCTCTGAGACAAGCAGAATACATACCTAACTTCTGAGGGCCGAACTGAGTTGATTTTGGTAGGGACATCTAAACTACAGTACTAATTTGAGCGCCAATTAATTACTCCCAGGCATGAGTCGGTTTCTGCCCCAGGGATTTGGCTTTTGACTAAGGAAGCAACAAGCCATTGGGCAGTGCACTTGCAGCCCCCAGGCATGGATGATGTCATTTATCCCCAGCCCAATTCAGCCACACCACAACTGTGTAAGCTCTGCAAGCCTCTGGGTGCTCCACTCTGCTGTAGCCATGTGCAATGCTGCCTCACAACTGGAAGGCAGCTGGTCACTGCAAATGTCATTTGCCTTACTGGATATTATTGTATATGCATTCACAGATGTTTATGCAGAGTTAAGAAAACAGTTCCAAACATAAGGGTCGCAGTTACAACTGCAATTGTGACTGTGAACATGGAAGCTTGGTCAGGACCCCACGAGCTGCAACACAGATAGAAAAATACTAGACTTGTAGGGTGAAGTCTGTGTCATGATCAACCACATCAAAAATCTAAAAATATTTTTTCTTTCTTTTTTTTTCCCCCAGAGGAAGTGTAGATCCTTATACATAAATTAATGTCTTATGTTTCTCATTTATCTTTCCACCCAAGAGATTGGTTGTGCTGTTCTGTCTGCAGGCTGGGAGTGCTGCTCTGCTGGTGTGGCACTGTGGTTATCTCTGAGACCCTGAGAAAGTAGGTCCCCAGGTGTGATGTGACAGCCCATTAAACTACTTTGATCAGACTTTGTTTGGAAATTGTCTAATTTTACTCACTGCTTTAAAAACAACCCAACAACATATCTATCCCAGAAGCTATTGTTTCCAATGTCAGTGCACAAGGCTTTTGCAACGCCCACACTTTATTACTTCATGAGAGATGCCACATAGATAGTCCATAGGAACCACAAAGCTTAATTTTGCTATTTCACATAAAGTCTGGGCAAGAAGGACTGAAACACTGATGCGGTGGTGATGTAAGATGACATGGCAGGTAAATGTGAACTAGAGAACGTGTTGCCCAACATGGTAAACTTTCATTACCTTTAGGTGGTTGATCTGAAGATAAACCTGCCATTGCTTGGCTCCATGGAGACACAGTTCTACCTAAAGACACCTACACTGTTTCTAGGATGAGCCTGGGGCCACAAGTACCAAAGTGCTTTTGGTGGAGGCATCAAGTTGCCCTGAATCAGTTCAGTCCATCATGGCTTGATCTGTCCCTGATGGAGGCAGGCTGTGTCCTGCAGCACTGCTTTGGGTGTGTGCACCACGGTCTCCAGTGCTCCAAGAGGATGTATTTGCAGAGGTGCAGCACTAGAACAGAGTCACAGGGGCAATTTGGGATGGAAGGGACGTTTGGAGTTCATCTCATCCAACATCTGCTCTAAGCAGGTTGAATTAGCTGGCAGCTGTCTCTTCAGTGATGACTATTATTCAGAGGTTTCCATTCCATACAACACACCTGACCCCCATTACCTCCAAGAGCAAGGAGATGACTCAGTGGTTATGATCCAGAGGGATTTTGCATCTTTTATTCCAAGTAATTACAAACTTGTGGTTATTGCCGTAGCTGATCACCCAATCATTTGATTATACGTATTTGGCATGGAAGCCAAAACATTGTATCTCATTTTACAGATGTGGACCTAGGGCACAAGGATGACATTTGCCAGAAATCACAGTCTGTGCAGAGTAAGGAATTGAGTGGTCATCTCTCAGGGCTGGCATCCTACCTGCTGTCAGCTCTCTGTGCATTCCTGCTATTAGTTATTAATAGCTACCTTGCTATTACAGGTAATTTTTTGAAGCAAGGGGCAAAGTAACACGGCACTTATGAGATGCCAGCCACGTAATGGGTTCCAGTGCTGAGGCTGAAAGAGGGAGAAAATGAAAAAGTGCTAACACTGCTGCAGTACATGTGGTAGGCAGCTGTAATAGGGATCATCAAATGAATGATTCTCCTTAGAAAACAGCCCTTCTGACAGTCTAAAATGGGATCCAAATTAATAAAAGCTGGTTCTGGAAATAAGGAAAGGTCCCCATGGTCTTTATTGCTGTCAGTGAGAAATCGTATCACAATGATCAAAAACTGTATGAAGGTGAGTATTGCTGTAACTTGTTTAAATTGAAGGCCTGGAAAAATACACTTTAGACACCTGCAATCAATTTTCATTTTGAAATTCAGTTCATACATAAGGAGGACTTGGGAAGAATTGAAAGGCAAGATAGCATTTTCTTGAAAGACAAGGATGTTTATATTTAAACGAGTGGCTCATAAGCATGGCCCTTACACTTTGATCTCACATCTAGCTTTTGGTGAGTAATGCTATTTTATACATGGTCCCACCATGGTGTTATATATATGTGTGTATATATATATATATATGTGGCATGTAGCTAGGAAATGATGGACCACTTCTGTGAAAAACAAAAAAAAAATTGGCACGGGCCACAGATATATGCTAGACTAGTTCTGCTTCCTGGAGGGATCCAGTTAAGCTCCTTTGCAACCCTTATGTGGATGTCCCACATTGCCAGCCCCCATTCTAGACACTCTGCTGCATACCTGCTCAGGCCTGCCAAACCAGCCAAATTAGGACTGCAGCAATTTCTCTCTTGAGGCAAGATGTTAATGACACTAACTCACGTGGTCTCAGCTCGTGTAGGGACTAGGGAAAAATGGGCAAGGACTCAGCACCTGCAAATTCCTGTTGATGCTTCAAACTGCACATTAAAAAAAGGAAGAATTCTGATTTTTTAGTTTGTAATTTATTTTAATATGTCATTCAAATGTAAAAGGAAAATATTTTTAAACCTGTAGTGTGTAATATCCTGCCCATAGAACTTCTGAGTCTTGAAATCTGAGTGGCCAATTCTTGAGCTGATATACACCAGTACTGCTGCACTGATTGCAAAGGCAGCATAGTTAGTTTACAGCAGCAGAAGTTGAAGTTCTGGCTCAAAACTATGTGGAATCATATATATTCCCTTTCTGGTCACATTGGTGCCACTGGAAAATGACTCAGGATCTGACAGCCACCATGGCCTTATATCCACATCAAAGCTTATCCTTAAGCCTTGTACCATACCCCAGCGGGGCTGAACATTTGTTTTTGAATGCTTCACTGAGCTGTATAATTCAGGAATATCAACAACACATAACATTAAAACCCATCAAAAGAAACTTTCATGCTCAGATATAAATGTCCTGAGCCTCTACTCGAGGAGCTGGGTGATCTTCCATCTGAGGGTCAGAAAGGATTTTTTATTAAATTGCCTTTTGACTCAGAGGTCAGACAACATGGATGAAGCCTGGAGATGCTTTAAGGCAAGGACATCCATTCTCTTCCATTGTGGGATGTATCTTCAGCCAAAAGCAAAACCTATTTCAAGTACTGCTAGTTCATCAGAGGTAGGAAGGCAAAATAAACTCCTCAGGAATTAGAGAGCAGGCTTTCTATCAGTAGCTTGTGTCACTTTCCCATCAAAAATCTACTGCTCATGTACCTTGAACATGATTGCAAAACATTATGTTTAATCTTTTGATAGTGTAAGAAAATGGTCCTTTATGCACAAATCAAATCTCCCGTAAGTGAAATCTATAGCCCTTTCTTCTCTGTAACCTTGGAAAAAACAAGCAGAAATAAAAATCAGGGCCCCAGAATATCATGTACAAGATATATCTGGAAATTTGAAACAACTTTGTTCGTTCAAATGCATCAGCTTTCATCAGGTCTGGAGTGAGGTTGAGGCTATTTCAGACCAAGCAATCGAAAACATCAAAGTAAAATGTTCTTTTCTTGCAATGAGCTGCAACTAGTTTCTTTCCTGCAAGAAGCAAGTACAAAGCTTTCAGACATGAGGATATCTCTGATCATCCCTTATAGGTACAGAATGAGGGAAGGCACCTCTTTAACTAGGTAGAGGAGAAGCCACTTACAGTGTATATCACCATTTGAAGCACGGCCCAGTTCTCAAGAAGTAAAGGGCTGTATCACTGGTAAAAAATTAATTGAATGGCATCTCTTCATTTGGGAAAAGGCTTCATGACTGAAAAGCAGACTGCAGCATTGCAGAATAAATTGTTTCTGGTGCTCCCATTGCACGTAGCTTAAAACTGTTAAAGTGATACAGGCTTGTCTGGACGGAATTACAAATAGTGTTTTCTTTTGTTAGACAAAAACTAGAATTTCTTCAGCTCTTTTCAAGCTCAGTGTTGTTCCAGGTGCCCTCAGTTTTCTTCTCAAACCCGCTGTTTTCCAGCTTGCTCTATATATATCATGTATGGGAGGGATGGGAATGTAGCAGCTCTAGCAGAGCACTGAGGGCTCTGATTCCTGCTCTCACTGCTGCTGCTGCTCCTGCTGCTTTCCTTCTGGTTTTGTTCTGTTCTCCTTTTCACTTATCCCTTTTGCCTTCCTGATATTTGGACTTGAAGAGAAGTTCATTGACATTCTGGTACATTGTCTAATGATACCATTTAATAGAAATAATGGAGGAGAAGGATTTCCTGACTGCTCCAGCCCCAGGAGATCCTGCTTACAGTTGAAGAGAGTGCTCAGGAGAGGGGCACTGGTCATTGCAACAGCATCCAACAGCTTTATCACCATTGCAGTGACCCCAGCAGAGAGCTGCATACGAGGCTATTTTGCATTTTCTTACAACCCACTACTGCAATTAAACCTGAAAGCCCAAATGTCCAAAAGCAGTGTGCTATGCCATGGCTGCAGTGCAGATGCCCACACTCCTGGGCTGAAGGGACTTACTCTTGTGTGTGACATCCAGGGCTCAGCCTGTGCCATTGGGCCCCTCTCTGCAGCAGGGGCACCGGCTTATGAGGAATAAGGAGCACTGCAGTGTCTACCAGGCAAGGACACCTAACGAAATCCTTACTTTTAGAGATGTAGCTGAAGAAATCAGTACAGCTGTTCTTTTCCCATGTCACCAGGCTAGGTTTAGCATGGCAATTTGCTGTCCTGGTGTTCCCAGCCTGGCACCACAGCGTGAGGATCTGTGGGCTGCCGAGGCCCTACACAAGGACAGCCTCCCACTCCTGCACCAGGTGTTTTCTGTTTTGTGGATGCCCAGGTGTTTCGTCAATCCTACTGCTGGTTGGGGTTGCCTTTTCCCCTCACCTTTCGCAGACACACAAGGCTTATGCTGTTAAGATTTTTTAAGGCTACTGCATTGCTATTATTTCACTGCTGCTGTGCATGGCAGACGTGCTGTGGCTGAGTGCCAGCTGCTTGGAGAAGAGCCCTTTTTCATGAACGACGACACAAGCCATGAGCAGTAGGAGCTGGTGGTCTGAAGTGGGTGTCAGCAGAAGCAGGACACGTGTGTTGGTTGTAGGAGCAGGGTCTGTGTATTGTTTGTAGCTGGGTGGATCGATAGCTGTGCATGTTCTGAAATACAGATGATCTGAGGTTGGCCATGACCTCCAGGATTGATACAACATAGGCAAACACAGTAATTTTCTCAGTCTAGTCTGAAATGGTCTTGGAGTCAGGACCCTTCCCATCAGGGCCTTTCAGCCGTGTTGTGGAGTGAGGAAGATGCAGTTTCTGTGCAAGCCCTGAGCACAGTCCCTGCTGCCAGGGGCCTCCAGCACAGGCTTCTCTGGTGCCAGGCTGCCCTGCAGCCATCACTACCAGTGAGCCAAGGGGAAATAACACTCCCAAAAGCAAGAAGGGGTATGCTAGGGTTGCTGCTGAGGCCTGCCTCTGGCACCTGTACCACAGAGGGCTGCAACATCTGTTACACCCAAATAATGTTCTGAAGGGCTAAATAGATAAATATTGGAGTTGTTGACGAAAGGAAACAGTGCCAGATACTTTTGGCCAGCAGAACAGGAATGTGTCCCATCGCCTCAGGTTGAAAGGGTTTGGATGTTTAGGACTTGCAAAAATTAGGGGGAGGAAGCATTAGTAAAAATATCTGACACAGATTTGCCTCATTCATAGATTAACCTTAATCATCCAATTTATAAATCAGCTTTAAGTGAAAGGGCCCCTCCTCACCCCCCACTGCTGCATATTTGGTGGATTAAGTTGTTTGGTTTTAGTGATAAATTAGAAACATCTGCTTCCGCTGACAGCCTGGAATGGAGGCGTGTACAGGAACATGGCTGGCCGGGCTGCTCTGATGGGGGGGTTCCGTGCCAGGGCATGGGCCTGCCCACCTCTGGCCCTGGGGTCTGAAGGGAGCAGGCTGTCCCCCCCCTGCACTGGGACTCGACGGGGCAGGGGAGGCGCACGCCTGCTCCTGGGCTTGCTCAGGGTGGTTCCTGGGGAGGACGGAGCAGTGGTGAGCATCTCCAGCAGTGTTCTCTTGGCAGAGCCTTCCTTTTAAGGGTGTCTTGGCAGTTCTTCCATGCAAGCGAAATTGTTTCTGCTATGGGATCATCAAGTCTTAATGTCAAGGAATCCAAAGCTCATGCCAGAGCCGATGCAGAGGCTGCTCAAGCATGAGCACTGATGGCAGTGAGTGTCCTGGCCATCCCTTCTGATGAAGACAATGGTCCTAACTAAGAGAACAGAGAGGTTTTATAACCCTGGCCTCTCCTTGCAGAGGTGATACAACTTCCTGATTGCTCAGTCAGGTTGGAAATGGCCAAGAGACACATCACATCAAAGTACTTCACATGGGCGTTTAACTTGCTCAGGAGGTATGAAAACAACCCTCCTGGCTACAAGCCGTTATCTGCAGGAGGGGAAATCTGGGGCTAAATCCTGCCAGATACAGCAATCCAAATATGCCCTGGGCATCCCTGGACCTGCACCCACAGCAGACACGATCTGTGCACGTCCTTATATCACACATACAAAAGGAACTGTGACAACTGATTTAACCTCAGCTGTGACCTGACTCTCACTGCAGGGATTTAATACATGCCCTGTTGGGCTGCAGAAGCAGATGTTTTACACACACCATTCAGACATTTTTCTTCCCAGCCTTTGGCAATCAAAATTCTCAGAAAGAAGCCCTGACTCTCAAGGATAGAGCATGACTGCAGAAAGGAAGAATACAAGATAATTGGTGGTTTCCAACAGCTCCTGTTCCCAAGGTGCCCTTATATTTTTTCTTGAATATTTTCTCCAGGTGAGTTTAAGGATTATCTGCATTTAATAAATTTTTTTTGTATATTCTGTTAGATCTGTCAGCGAAAGACACTCCAGGAAGGCTCAGAGCTGGCTCTCAGACCAGCTGTACAGACCTACAAATTAGGCACCTCCTCGTAGCGCAGGCTGCACTGTTCAGGGGTGACGCAGTGCAAAGTGATATATTTCTGTCTGAGAAATTCCATGAACAGAAATTTTGAATTAGGACTGAGGTGTGTGGCCTGTCAGCATGGACATAGCCATCCTAGGCAATTCTGCAGAGGAAACTCAATTCTCCTTAGAAAGCTGGAAGCAGTCTCCAATGCAGCTTCCAAAACCCCTGTCCAATGTAAAGCAGCATAACCCATCTGTAAAGCTTAAAATACAGAGAAATGCAGCCCCTTCTCTAGAGAATCAAATAATATTCTCTGCACAGCCATGGAGGTCCATGGAGGCTATGCAGCACAGCCCCTCTGAGACCCCAGGGGCCAACCCTGGACAGAGAGTACCCACTCTCTCCAGGGGTGCAGGAAGGAGGGGAGAGGAAATAGGAATACCTGTTTCACTGTTAGCCAGGACCACTCCTGCTCATCCCACCTAAACTGTTTCCATCTGTCTGACTATTGACATTACTTGATCTTTGCATTCCTGTGTGGGACACTCGAACACATGGTGAAGTTGATGACGATGAAGTTGAGTCAGTAAAGGGAACATTTTTTCTTTATTTTCTTTTCCCTTTACCCAAGATAGGGTAAGAAATGAAAATTCCCTTCTTCCAGGAGAGGAGCAGGAGCTGTGATCCAGACACCAGGCCTTTATGCTAGCTGTTTTACTGGAGCGTAGACCATCTTATTCCCACTCCCAAAACTGCTGCCTCTCCCTGGAACAGTTTCTTGCTGCCCCACTGCAAAGCTGGTGCTCAGAGGTCATCTGCAGATATGTATCACCACTTTCTAGCAGGCATGTCTGCACTGAATGACACAAACAGTAACTCAAGAGAGGCCAAAGCAGCCTTGGTCTTTCCACTGGGAAATCAGCTGTCCAGAAGCTGGAGAGTGCCTTCCCAGATCATTTGAGCAGGCTACAGGATGGCCCATCAGCCACTGTAACTTTGGGGAGGAACGGCTGCCAGCAGGCCCTCCTCAGGAACCTCCTCTGAGGAAGTGGTAAAGTGGGTAAACACACACAGACACACCAGGAAAATGGAAGGTCTGCAAGGAGGAGGCTACCACGTTGGTAATTCATGGGAGGAGACAAGCAAAGATATGTGGGACTGGGAGGGTTGCTGGTGCGGAGCTATGATCTCAGGTTTAGGGGCCAAAAAAGGACAGCCTCTGGAAGATAACTTTCAGAGCATGTCTCTGCAGAGCTGGAACTTATGGAGACTCAAAGGAGCCAATTGCTCTGTAAAATAAATACCAACATGGTGTCTAGAATAGGGAATGGATGCAAAGAGTAATCTACATGCTTCTCTGTATTTCCGCTGCTCAGGGATAGTGAAAAAGGGTTGGAAACAGCAGTCTGGGATGTGTTGGGGAAGTAGATTCAATCCCCAGGTGCATTGAAAGGCAGCAGACTGGCTCTGTGAAGGAACATCAGTGCAGGGCTAGCAAGGCTGGCATAACATCAAGTTTTTATAGACTCCTGAAAAGGAAAAAGACTTTTGGTCTTGAGTTGTAACTGCTAGTGAGAATAGCAGATGTATGTTCCAGCACCAGGAGAGTCCCCCTCCAAGAAAAGGGAGAGTTTTCCTGGACAAATCCAGAAAAAGTTCAAATTTCTCTGTTTTTTCCAAGGGGTAAAAAACCCAAGGGAGGTCTCTCTCTCATCAGCTCACAAATCACTTTCCCCTGTGCTGCAGTGATGGGACTCCTACGCTGGCCTGGATCCAGTCACGAGGCCCATCAGACCAATGGAGAGAGGTGGGGTGAGCAGGCTGGACACTCATCTCTTCAGCTCTGCCCTTCCAGCTCTCCTTGGTTTTATAGCAATGTCACTCCCTGTTTTTATTGCACATTTTTTAAACTACATTTCAGGTCCCACCTCAGCTATTAATGCTCTCCCCACTCTCATTTTTTCCTGAAAGAAAAATGTCTTTATTGAAGAATATAGGGAAAAAAAATAAAAAAGAAAAAAAGGGAGAGAAATAAAACAGAGTGTGTGGATTACAATACATCCAAAAAACTCAACCCCTTAACTGAACAGTTCCCATCTTTAAACCTTCCTTATCCCTTCCCTTAACTTTAACCTTGAACTCCTGCCAAGGAGATATTCCTGTTTGTTGCAGGATGTCTGATTTTGGGTTTGGGGTCTCTCCAAAAGAGAACGGGAGAATGTGAGCTGAAAATAGGATGGGTGGCCTGATGGTGTCCAAACATAATCAACTATCTCCATTAATTTTTTGAGATTTGGCCTCCACTTCTGTAGGCTGCACCCCATTTGGGTCTGAGAGATGTGATACTCACATGGATGAGGAAGACAAATCCAGTAGATAGACTGAAGATGATCCAATACATTTAAGCCAGCACAACATATGGACTATCACATCTCTCAGCCTTGGAAAGATTGCTCCCCACAGATTTCTGCTAGCTTTGCCCAGAGTAAGTGAAACATCCCAGCCAGTGAGACTTTTCCCTTCTTTCCCTCTGGATTATTTTTTAACTGTATATCTCTCACTGCCAGGATATATTTCCCATTATTCATAGCCTATTGTCCTTTAGAAGTGGTCCTCATTATCCTCTGTGATAAGAATTAGTTTTATACTAAACAATTCTGTTCTTCCCAACACCTAAACCTCACAGAAATGTGTAGACTCTTTGGACATACGGCCCTATTCCTGCTCTAAGGTTTAGTGAAACTGTAAAGTATCTCTGAAGGCTTGAATCAGGCGCTTTGCTGTTCTGCTTTCATCACTTTGGGCTTTCCCATCTGCACCCAGCATCAGGTGAGGCTTGAGGGTAGACAACCACGAACAGTTTCACACTGCTTTTCCAAAAATGAAAGCTGAATCCTAATTTATGAAGAACATGAACTGTTTATTTCAGCATTGGGAAATCAGAGTAATCTAGATTCCTTCTTTAGCCCAACAGAGAAACTAGTACTGATGTGCACCTTTTACTTTAGAGAGTCTGGGAGCAGAAATAAATACCCTTTGCTGACAGTTGAAGCCCAGTGTCTGTAACTAAAATGTAAATCTGCCCAGTGGTTTTCTCATTTGCAGCCTTTGTTTTCCAGGTAGGACCATGAAGATGAGCCTGCAAAAACTCTAGATTTCTCTGCCAAGGCAGTCACATAATAACTCTGCTGTCCTTTTGACTAACAGAGAATCCACTTTAGCAGTGAAAATGGAATTTGACCTGTCTTGTATCTCTGAACCAGAAACACTTTTTAAGTGACCAATATTTGTGTAGAAGGTTGCAGCCTTAGGATTTTTGCTTCCCTGTGAGGTTTTTCTGGTGAATCTAAATTGTATTTTTGTCATTTGCACCGTGTCCCTTTGGTAACATGGATGTTATTTGATCATGCAATGACAGTATATGTAATGTTCATATAGCATCTGTTTAAGGACTCTGAAAATCAGGCTTACCAGTGCATGGGATAGACTTCTGAATGGATGTGTCACAGAGAATTAAGTACACAAGTTAGCTCTGTGGATGGGACTGAAGGACTTCTCCTGCAGGCACTCAAACCCAGCCCTCTGAAGTGTGGATTTCCATCTACCTCCTCACCTTGTCATGTGACTGAAACATGGATAAGTGCAACAGGGAAGTGTGGAGAAGATGAAGGGGATGAAATAAAAAAACTCCACCTTCCCTGTTTGCATCATTCCCTGTCATTGCTGCTGAGCCAGAAGTAGTCCCTTCGGCTGAGACACTCAGCTTCAGAAACCCTCCTGTCTCCTGTATCATTAAGCAACATGGAGCAGGACCAGCCTTTACCACACTTACTCCCACCTACTCATCAGACTGGTGGAGTATTGTAGAGGAATGACAAGGAATAGGCAACCACTGAGAGAGGGAATACACTTCCCAATCCCTAAACCATGTAGTCCTCACCCACCTGATGGAGGGGGTCCTAGCTCCACCTTTCCAGAGTTCAGCGAGGATGGTGATGGTGGGCTTCCCATTCAGCACAAACTTAACACAGCGGCTTCAAAGTGAGCAGGATTTTAGGATTTCCTCCATGACAGGGGGCAGGCATATCAGCCCATCCACTTCCAGTTTTGATTTTCTGCACTCTTCTCCCTGCCCTCCCTGCTCTGTGTTTCTCTATCTCTAAATACATTTCTTACAGTGTGATCCATGGGAACACAGCATTAGGGGCATTGACAGCCCTCCATTCTCACTCCAGTAGCACAGCTGAAGTTGTCCCAAGTCAGGGAAAACAGGGAGCAGGCACTACAGGAAGAAGGGATTTTCTGCTTCTTAAACACAGCATGCTATAGAACACAATAGTTATGTGGTTTCTGAAGCAGGTTCCTGTTACTGAATTTCCATAGCTTGTACAGCTCCAAGGGCTGTGGGTAATGCTGTGCTCACACCCATATTTTCCTAAAACTTCAGCCTGAAAAGCTTCATCATTTCCTTGAAAATGAGTGGGTGAGAGGAATTAGCCCCCACTGTGAGTATCAGGTTTTGGGCAGCAGGCAATGCTTGCCTCAGCCTTGCCTGGGTAATGGTAACCAGAGACCCAGTGGAAAAAAGGGAGCTTGAAACTGCTGATCCATTTATACTCTCACCTACCCAGACCAAGATTGTGATTAATCACTTACACTCGGCATTTCATTTGTATTTAACAACACACATTCTCTCACCAGCCTACTCATAGGCACAAAGCACACTGCTGGTAGCAGTGGGAACACAAAAAGTAAAATGACCTTGAAAAAAACCGACCAAGCAGAAGAAACACACCAGCAAAATAACAAATGGATACATTTGTGAGAGTTTAATAAGTTAAATGCAGGAGCTTAACTTTGCAATAGCACAAGCCTGAAGCAAAACTGTTTATTTGGTATTTATAGATTTTTTCTTTTTTTGCAAAACAAGTTTCTATGAAACCATAGCAACTATGGTTAAAGTGAAGATTTGGAATGATGATGGAATCATTCATGAGCAAAAAAACCCAAACAGTCTCTGGTCTGGGTTGGTGGAATGTAAGATTTACACTAGATAGAGAAATAATTTTAAAATATGTTAGGTAATTTAATCACCCTGAATGCTGTGAAAAGTAGACATTTACAACAATTTTTGGGGTTTTTTTGCCATAAAATTACATCCTTGATTTTTAAACAATCTGTCTGCTAACTTTCTGATGGGGATGTTATGTGCATAGATTATCACTCATCTCTTACAAGAGAAGATATATAAGCAGAATTCACTGAGACACCATGACAGTCGATTTCTAACAGAACCATACGTATCTCAGCAAAAATATGCATTTTTCTGAAAGATCTTTCTATTGCATTCCCTTCTCAAATGCATTTCAGAGAAGTGAGTTCAGGAAAGCAGAATCAGTTACAACTTACCTTCACAGCTGAGTAGATGACATCTGATTTTTCAGGGAAAGCAACATGCTCCGTTTGGGTAGTACAATAGTTGTAGATTCAAGCCAGCAGATAATTTTTGGTGATTCAAAATGCTTTAAAAGAAATTTAAATGCTGGGATGACAAAAAAGGTACTTTGTGAAAACCTATCTGAGGCTGGATGCTCTTGCACAGAGTTTTGTAACTGTCTGTCTCAGCTGAACAAGCTCCCGCTCCTTTCCTTGGCCACCTGCCAACTTTTCTAATTTAAAGCAACTGCGAGCTTGCTGTGAAACTCTTGCTGGAAGGAACTTGTTTCATACCATGGAGCAAGGAGCAAGCCTGTGCCCCAGACTGATGTGGTGTGACAGAGTCCTAACAAGAATCCCCGAGGTAATGTTATATCATCTTTGGAAAGCATCATGGGCTAAGCTGTCTCCTTGGTAAAAGCACAGGGAAGAGGGAAAAAATCATGCTGCTTTTGGCATGTTGTCTCCTCAGCATGGGATTTGGGAGGAGCAGCATCCGCCTCAAAATGCAGGAAGTGACAGCCTCAAATACATAAAGTGTTCAGAGCTCCCAAAGAAACCTGGTCCCCACATTGGCCACAAGTCACCAGTCCTTGGTTTTGAGGCTTTGGGCACTGGTCCAGGGGCTTCCTCCAGGGCTTCCTCCACACTGTGATCCAGGGTGCCCCTGTCACAGAGTGGCTGGGACACCCAAGCTGGGGGTCACGGCCAAGCACAGACACAAACTTCTTGATTTTGAAGAGTTTCAAACTTGGTGCTTTGGATAATTTCAAAATACACTCCTGGCAATGATCCTACCTTCTGAGAGACTGTCAATAATAGAGGCAGAGACTTGAGTAATAGAGACATGAAGGATAGAGGCATGGTTTTCAAAGGCATCCACTTACTGGGCTCTGTTCTGCTTTGCTCAAATTAGGATATTGAAGCCTATGTAGCATAGTTCCTATAGGAGAGTTGCCGATGTCCATGTCGAATTCCTCCTTTTTGCAAGGAATTTATTTCAACCAGTTGTGGTTGACACACATGGTGTGCATTTATGAACTTACAGAAAAGATCCCCTTTTGCTCTGCAGAGTAGCTAAAAGCAAGCAAATAGACAAATTATAAAATATTGTGATTTCTGAAATTTCAGTCTCTGAGTTTCTTCATGGGTACCATAACAAACTTTTGTTTAAGACATGAAGATCCTGAAAAGCCTACCCTAGGCTGTGCTCCAAATCTTCCAGCACCTTTGGAAATGCATCCAACTGACCTGCTGATGCTAAGGTGACACGTGGTTGTTAGTAAGTGACTTTGGTTTTGTCAGCCATATTTTCTTGTAAAACTAATGAAAGTGAAGATGGAAATATTAGGCTGAAATTTTCAAAGGTGTTTTATGCCCCTAAAAGAGGAAATGAATCTTCTGTGAAAAAGCAAGTCACCGTTGGAATGCCACTTGTCACGTAGCTAAGAAAGATCTTGTTTGTTTGAATGTTCTAATTTCCATGACACTGAAATATTAAGTATTTCATATTTTAAATTGACAATTAAAAAACAGAGTCCTGTGCATTCAAAAATGTGGACAAAATACTGCCTAATTCTGGGATAAAGAGTTTAAGGAAAACCAAACCTTTTTTTTTCCCTTTCTTCTAATGAAGTTTCATTCCAGTGCTGAAAGGTAATAACCAGCATACAGAAAACTCTGTTACAGAATCATATGGTACTGTGAAAACTTCAATATATGATTTTACAAGTCTCAATTTTTCCCCAAAGTATTTCTATCAGAGTATTTTCATTGTGCTCTATGGATCCGCTGGTGAACTTAGTTACTGGTGGGCAACAGCAAAAGTAGAAATAATGTCCTATCATGTCACTTCAATATTCCTGTTTCATATCTTAACTTTCACTTAGTGGCATTAAGCATATCTTTTTAGGTACTGGCACCTCTGGCAACTTGCCCCTGCATCCTTGTGGGAATTAAACAGAAGTTTTAAAGATTACCCAAAGATTATTGTCCTCATTCCCTCAGTTGATCTCTTTCTGATTCTGTGTAGGGAATCATGAGATGGTGCTTCCTCTTCCTGAGCAGTCTTTCTGGGGGAAGCAAGGAATGTTGCCCATCACATTGGAAAAAAACCCTCATGTTTTCTAACAGTCTGTGGAGAAGACTGGTGGTAATTATGAACTTGGGATTTGTCACTGATTCATACCTAGCTCTGGGTTGGGAATCTTCCTCACTGCCATTTACTTATTGCCTCATAGGGATGTGACTAAAGCTAAATAGCCATTGGTGAAGTAATAAATAAGATTAATCACACTAATTTTATAGCAACAATAATTAAAATCAAATATTTCTTCTAAGATGTTAACATTTATTCCCACTAAGACCACCTGAATAGTTTTCTGTGGTCCACAACACCAAGTTAAAGAACCAGCTGGAATCTGCACTCTTAGGTTATAAGGAAGGAGGCTTAGGGGGGAAGATGCAGTTAAAGCTTTGTCAGAGAGACAGGGATGTAAGCTCCAACATAGCAAAAGTCTTAAAAGGGAGAAGTTGTTTCCATTTCATTTTCTTACCAGACTTTCAAGACCGGGGGCAGGAGACAAGGGTAAAAGTGAAGGAGAAATTGCAAAGTGCTCTGCAAGCCCTGGAGGATTACGTGTTTAACAGAAAACACAGGTTCAATTTTTTTGGAAGGAAGATTTTATTTTTATAGAGTTGTTCACTTGTGGCTGTGATGGGCTCATTTTTAATCCCTCTAAAGTTACAATTCTAGGCAACTATTGCACATTTTAGCACTTCACCAGAACACTGATTTTCTTGCTTTTGGCTTTGTCTAGACACAGCTGAGGAAGGCTTGAGCTGCCTGCTGCAACAGCTGAACCAGGAACTGTCACTGGGAACAGGTACTACAGAACAGCCAACAGAGGGGTTAGGAAAAGAGGAATCATTCACCTCAGGGAAATTTCAAAGGGAAAGAAAATGTGTCTTGACTCACCTGTGAGTGCAAGTCTTCATATGGTCCTCTGTGTGTGGACATTTGCTGCATCTTGAAGACAAAACACATAAATGTTTGTAAGAGTTGCATGAGATTGCATGTGCTCTAAGGATTATAATTGTCACACCATTGACAAATTGTGGTCCTTAATCCTCTCATGTGGCAAGCAGCTGATAAAATTTCCTGGTTACATCTTTAAGTCCCTTCTCTGAACAAAAATTTTAAGATTTTTTAATGTTTTAATAAGTATAAACAATGTTTCCAACACAAATATCTGAATGAACAATCAAAAAAAAAGCCTTCATATGTGAACCACTAAGAAGTTGTTTTGTTGGCAGGAAGGAATTATGATGGTGTGGCATTAAAAAGAGAAGCATCCTTTGATGCTGGGATTTGGGATTTTCCTGTGCGATGGCTGAATGGATTCACGCCCATGTAGTGCTCAATTTGACTGCCAAGATGTGGGTGTAAAGGCTCAGGATTCATCTTTCCCCAATACTGAGAGAATGAGCAGGTATAAATGGCACAGTGCACTCTTGGAGGTCACAAAGCCACTAAACCCAGAAGCCTAGCTGTCCCTTCATACAGGAGACTGGCTTCATCCAGGTAAACAAAAATATGTCATTGTCCAGTGGCCCTAAATGAGAAGAATCAGTTGTTACACAGAAGATGTCAAAACACATGGAAGTTTTTGCTTAGTTTGATAGGCGAGCATTGGGGGATTTTTTCGTTGTTGTTGTTTGTTTCTTTCAGTTTGGTTTGAGGTTTTTTGATCACTAGCTCCTGGCATTTACAGCTCAATGGAAGAGGAAGGGATGGGAGAGCTGCTTTTAGGGGGTACTGCTTTCATGATGAGTCCTGACTGATTTTAAGGAGTGTTGCTTTTGGATTGATGAGAAGCTCAATATGGCCTGGCAATGTGCCTCTTCAGCCCAGAAATCAGTGTGACCAGCAGGTCAAGGCAGGTGATTGTGTCCCTCTCTCTGGTCTGCTCTTGTGAAACCCCTCTCTGGACCTGTGCATCCACCTCCAGGGCCCACAACATACGAAGGAGATGGACCTGCTGGAGTGAGTCCAGAAGAGGGCTATAAAGCTGATCAGAGGGATGAAGCATCTTTACTATGAAGGCAGGCTGAGACTGTTGAGGTTGTTCAGCCTGTAGAAGAGAGGAGTGCAGGGAAACCTTATAGCACCTTCCAGGTCCTAAAGAGGCCTACAAGAGAGCTGGGCAGGGAGTTTATACAAGATATGTAGTGATAAGACAAGGGAGAATGGCTTTAAACTGACAGAAAGTAGGTTTAGATACGATATTAGCAAGAAATTCTTCACTGTGAGGGTGGTGAGGCCCTGGCAGAGGTTGCCCAGAGAAGTTGTGGATGCCCCATCCCTGGAGGTGTTCAAGAGCAGGCTGGATAGAGCTCTGAGCAACCTGGTCTAGGGGGTGGCGTCCCTGCCCATGGCAAGGGATTTGAATTAGATGACCTTTAAGGTCCTTTCCAAGCCAGACCATTCTATAAGTCTATGATTCCCAGCTGGTGCATCCATCTGTAGATGCCTATCCAGTGAATGGCTGAAGGGTGAGGACAGGTCCGTGGGAACAGCTCAAGTCCAGAGGACTGTGTGGGTGCTGGGGCTGCACACCTCAGAGAGGCAGCTGTGTACTAGTGGATTAACTACACATGCATTTTTTACCTATGTGAGATACAAAGTGCAATTCCAACAGGGCCCATAATTTTTCAAAAAAATATAATTTATTCTAAGTTTAAATTTGTTAGAAAACACAGTCCAAATCTCATTTACCCCATGAGATTACCTACCTAAAGATACCTCTGCTCTGCATCTCCATTCAATCATTAGTCACCAATGTAAAGCTAGCATGCTGGGTTTAAATCTTATCTTCTTGGAACAGCTTGGAACAACTCTGGTATACTTACTGTTTTGAAATCAAATGTTGTTTGTGGCAAGCAGTACAGCACATTAAATTTCTCACCCTCCAATGAGTCAGATCACCCCAGTGTTACGGCTTGGAGTCTTAATGGGGCAGAGCACTGCAGCTCCATTGCCTCCACTACACATTTGCAATTAAAATTGTAGTTGGAGTTTCACTTCACATGCCTACACCTCCACATGATGAGAGTTTTTGTACCCCGCCTCCCCTTCCCTTTGCCTTCAACCACATTTTTCCAGCAGGAGTCTTAAATACCAGAGCCCGGACCTGCAAAGGTGTTTTGACACCTCAGTCCATCACTGAAAGCCAGTGAGATTTATAAGGCTCCTGAAAGGAATGGGGGTTGTTGTAAGCTGACAATACCTGCAAAAAGCAGTGCTCTGTATAGATCTTCTAGTTCATTTTCTGTCCGTTATTCTGTTTTTCCAAAGCAGAGAGAGTGGCATTTATATCAAATGCAGATCAAGTATTTCTTCTCCCAAAGCTGGACACCTGTGTTTCTCAGAAAGTGACAGGGTAATATCACTGGGCACAAGTTCTTCCTCAAAGTTACAACAAAGTCTACCTCCACTTTACTTGAGTGGGACTTATGATCTCACACGGACTGAGGTGAAGCTCCTTCACAAGATTAGAGATGTTTCACTAAATACCCAGGGTTTTATTTCTCCCGAATCCCCACAAACTGCTCATGATGGAAATAGAAATAAAATACACATCTGTCAGTTCACGTCCTTTTCAGAGCAGTATTATTGTCTTTATCTCATATGTGATTGTACAGATGTACCCTCCAGAGCCACCACAGCTTCCTCTGCATGAGGTCTCCACTTATCACTCTCCTTTATTTTGGTAAATAAAGAGGGAATAAGCTGCCAGTTTATCTTCTACTCATGTTAGCTAGATGGAACGAAAACATGCTTGGTATTCAAGATAATGCAGCAATAATGGCTTGTATTTATTTCTCTCCTGCCAAGTGCAGTAGAGCAGCAATTGAAGATAAGCCTGAAAGTAACAGAAACCCATTAAAAATTAGCACACGTGCTGATTTGGGAGGATTTGGCAACCAAATACTTCCTCTGATCATTCTGAACAGTTTTTCCTTCCTAGGTGCACTGAGTTTGTCCAGGTGAGAAGGCAGGTTCTGCTGGCCAGGGGCCGGGCCCCTCTGCCATTACAGGGGTTCTCATCCGTGCCCTGCTGGCACCAGTGGAGTTCCCACAGCCCTGCTGCTACTGGAATGCTGTGGGCAGGAATTCCCCAGCACTACCCACCAAAACATTAAATCTTAGGTTTTAACTCAGTTATTGCAATGAAGACCTGTTGGTGTTGGAGAACACAAAGAGAGGCCATGGCAGCACTCCTGTGCTCCTTCTGCTCGGCTGTGTCCACTGCCCAGGACTCAGGGGTACATACAGAGGTCCTGTTTCTACAAGCCTCTAATTTAAAACCCTTACAAAGAAGAAAGCTGTAACCATACACAAAAGTTAACAACATTTCTCTGCTCCACACATCAGTCTTAATTTAATCTAAACGTTGACAGAAATCTATTCATCATTCCAAATGCAAACTATTTCGTTTTGTTCTCTTCTATATCAACAGGACAGACCAGGAAAGGACTTTTATCCTGTTTTGTACTCCACAGTGCTATGCATGGTGGTCTTCAAGTCATAAAGAAAACATTACCATCTTGAACTACTTTCTAGTTTCCTTATTTTGTTTGTTCTAAGAGTAAGTTATCTGATTCATTATGCTTGGGTTATCTGGAAGCAGTCCGCTGTGTGGTTGCTGAGTGCTTTGACCTTTTCATATTCTGGAGTTGATTGGTTGGGCCATCCGTCTTCTCCACTTGTTGAAACCCTCACTTACCAAAGAAAGGCCAACAGCCAAGTCTGTGTGAAAAATGTGGTGCAAAAGGAATCAATTAAGAACAGGGCATATTTCATTGTATTTCCCATAGACATTGAAGATTTTGTAAAATTCGAAAAGTTGCCTGAGGTGCCTGGGCTTCACAATTGCTGAAAAATTATGATGATATTACAATATTTTGATAAATTTTTTTGGGGAAAATAATAATCTTATGTGATCCCATCACTCCTGTACAAAGCAGTTAATATTCCTGTTTCTCACAATGATCTAACTTCTACTGTTGGTCTCTCCAGTTTCTTTCTAACTACCTTGCCAGTTCCTTTAATTTAACACATCTAAACCCAGATTCCATATTTTCCTTGTCTAATCTCCTCTAATTTATCATTTTTTCCAGAAATATGAATAGGGGAAAAAAGATAGTGATAAACAATTGATGCAGAGTTAGGAATTTAATCACAGCCATCAGGCAAGGTTCTCCAGAATATGCCCACTCCACTGTGCCATGTACATGTTTAGATTTGCCACATTTCCAGCTCCAAATTCCTAAACAAATGCAGAGGTCAATGCTGTGTTTATTTTAACACTAACATTGCTAGTGCTAGGTATGGGTACCAAAGCAGCCCCAGAAGCAAAAGTGGGAATGAAGATATGCCCTTTCCAAACAAGGACACTGAGGACAGGGCTAAAGAGCAAACAAATCTTGTATTCACTCTGTGACTCTTGGATCCACAACTTGTCCACTGCAGCATGGCACAGAGGGGTAGAAGATGTCCTTTGGGCACAGCCTGGTGGTCAGGCATCCTCCTGAGCAGTAAGAGGTGTAGACTTGAACTCTCCAATTCTCAGGATAGCTCTTAACCTGCATATAAAACTCCCCTGGAAAAATACTATTTATAAAAGACACCAAGTCCATGGATGTGAAGGGATGCATCTATTCTAATCATATTTTACAAGGAGAGAGTCCTTCAAAAGTAAAGGAAGTGCAGAGAACATCACAAACCTCTAAAAGATGAGGTTTATGGAAACATTTCAAACTCTATTGGCCTTGAGCATATGTGAAAAAACTCACTGTAAAAGAAATTCAAACACCAAAAAAGTGAATTTTTAAGTGTACACGCAAAACAATTTATGCTGAAATATTGGCAGACCTGTCCAGACAGAAATACAGCATTTGGAGGAGTCTCAGCACAGTTACCCAGTCTCAAAACTCATGAAGTTCTAGCAGTTAGTCACTACAGGAAAAAAATAATTGGATAAGAAAAGGGTATATAACTCCAAGAAGGACAGTACTGAATTAATGAAATGTATAACCAGGAAGACAAAAGCATTAAAAAAAATACACAATTACTTTATCTGCTGAGAGTGGTTTTTATGAATGGCAAAACTGAAAAGTCTCTTGCATAAAGAGGGACAGCTTTTCTACATATTTCAGAAAATGTCCTGCCTTCCAACCCATCCAATGTGTCCCTTGATCCAGACAGAAAGGGCAGCTGCCAAGTGCAGCTTGGGGCTCATGCCGTGAGACAGACTTTAGAACTATCTTCAGAACCTAGCAAATATCAGCCTTGCACATGAGGCACCATATGGTTCTCTCTGACTGCACGTACAGCTGGCGTGGGTTTGAAGAAAGCATTATCTGACACCCTCCTGCAAATGAGGTGGGGGTTACTCCAGGATAAAATGGCAATTGCTCAAGAAAACTGAGCACCACATATGGATACGCATGTATATTCATTTCTGCTGTTCCTTCTCTGGCTGGCTGAAAGACTATCCTTCCGGCTGCTAAACTGCTGTCAGAGGGTGGCATTTCTTTTTTTAAATGCTCTTTAATTTAATGGAAAGAGGATTCTTTTAATTTTTAATTGATACCTTCCCCCAAAGCTTAGACAAAACTAATGCAGAAAGGTTGAAACTTCATTAATTACAGATGGCCCCATTGTACAGCAGTGGAGCAGGATGCAGCCTGTGCTACCAGCAGATACTTAACTAAAAGGATTCCACATTAAAAAAATCATTTATGCTCAGCCTCTTTGGAAAGTCTGGAAATATCCATGCCATTAAATTTCTGTTCATAAAACTTTATTGTCTACAGATACCTTTCCAAGTGAGTAGACTGCTGGCTCTACGCATTTCCTGACCTATACGAGTTCTCTGACACTAATGGTAACAAAATATAGCTGGTAACTTTCTGTAATGAAACTTCTGGTTCAGAACAAACAAATCACTACTGTCACAATTAGCTTGACTACTTAAACCTGCTGAGGAAGTGTAACAGCAGTGACCAGAATGAGCAATTTGTCTTGAAAAGCTGGAACATTTATTTTTGGTGAGCAGAAAAATTTGTCTGTCGTGCATTCAGAGATATACCAAGAGGACCAGAAATTTAAGTTAGCAACTTCAACAGGCACAGCTGAAGGTTTTAATGCTTATCCTAAATCCTCAAGGTGTGCTGCCATGGTGGAGACTTACTGCTACCTTCGTGCAACTGAGCATAGTTACTAACAGAAGACTGGGGATCAGGTCATGATGGCCCATGCACAAAATGGTTTTCAAATACACAGGCATTGGGGAGCCAGCTGTCACAGGCTACAATCCAAAAGACAGACTGACCTTATCTGGCAGTTCCCTGCTGCCAAAATAGGGTGTCTGCCCCTCAGCACCCTGTCCTGCTCAGCTGTGTGCTCCTGCTGCTTGTCCTCCCCCTTGCTGGACATCTTGCTGGGCAGATTCAGCCCATTAACCTGGCACTCCCAGCATGAGGTTAGATCGTTCATTTGCCTAGTTAACAAGCTGAAAGTGTCACTGGGGGACTCGGAGCGCATCAAGGTGGTGAAAAGGGCTGTGACAGAGCAGGGATGGAGGGACTCCCTGCAGTGGGATGCTGTAGGGAGGTGCCCACCCATGTCAGGCAGCACATTAGACCTGGGTGGCTGAATATGTTGCCACCCCCTGGCATCACTACCTGCTTCTCTGCAGGCTGCCTAGCCCAGAGCAATGATAGCGGCCTATGCTGGATTGTACAAGATACTGCAGTTCATGTTTCAGTCCAGTTCAGGTCCAGTTTTTAGGAATAGTGGAGGCAGTGATACTGCAACCACTCACTGAGACAGGGAGTGCACAGACTTTCCCGGGTAGTGGGATTTGATATAGGTTTGCAGGATACATTTAATTGAATTAAAGAAACAGAGGCTAGAATCTACTAGTCTTCATTCTAGGTTTTTATTGGAGTGCCTCAAGCAGAAGATACTCCAATCTCCAGCCGCCTCCCATGGTTGTGTGGCTCAGCATCCCTCTCTGTGGGAGAGATGGAGGCTGCCCAGACTGGCTGCTGGAGCACTGAACTGGGAGAAATGTCTTGGAAACTCTGCTGCTTCCTACCCCGCTGCTCTCAGAGAAAAGCTTGGTGCTTGGGTAAAGAAAAGCATGGTGCAGATGGAGAGCAGAGGCTGAAGCAGCAGTGGGGAGCAACCCAAAACTGGCTGGTGGGGTGATGTGGTTTCAGCCAGGCCAAGGGAACAACAGTCCATAGGTGTGGTCAAATGGTGTTTATGGAAAAAGCAGCAGGAAGGGGAGGAGAGGAGTGCTAATGCTTTCCTTGCTGCTGCCAGGAACAAGGGCCTCTGCAGCTTCACTGCCCAGGGATGGGACACTGCAGAGGCTGGGTCCTCTCCCCTCTGTCCTTACCCAGCTCCCCCGCCCAGCCTTGACCGCTTGGAAATGAAGGTACAAATATAATATGAAAAGCAGCAAGGAATGTGGAAAATCATGGAACACAGCAGAAGCTGGAGCGGTAACAAGCCCAGAAAGCTGCAAAGACCATCACAGCCATGCCGTGTTCCCAGCTAAGGCTGAGGGCTGTTTAACTGCCTCACCCCAGCAAGGAGAAGAACATGCAGCATTAGATTAAAAAACTTGTCTGTGTCTGTATATGGAAGTCTGGAAGGAAAAATCCATTCTTAAGTATCCTTATTTTTTTATCCTTGTGTGTCTCTGTTTCCTAACCCATTGCTAATTCAGACCATCTATAGTGAATAAACAGATCAGTATTCTGGAATGTGTTTTTAATTACAGTCTTGTTTCTTTCTAATGATGAAAAATGAGGATATCCTTCCTGTGTCTCAGGTGACCTGTTTTCTATAGGGTTTCTATTTTAGAACTTTTCAAATATCTTTCTTTTCTTGTTCCAAAATGTCCCCATTCTCCAACCCTTATATTTTCTGGACATCATTTTAACTCCACAGCAATTAATTGTGCAGTGAATATATTATCCTCACAGATATGAAAGAAACCTCTAATTTCTGCAGTGCTGTTTTCCAAAGTTTCTTGAAGTTTCCAAAGTGACTCCAGCCAAGCAACCCAGGAGTATTAGTGCTGCAAAGGAAAAGAATTACATCATTAGGAATTGCTAAGAAATCATGGACTCGATCTCTTTTTGCAGTAATGTGTCTTTGTGCCTCTTTGTGGCATTTAAAAGGGCTCATTAAGGGTTGCTCTGCTAGCACAGAAGTACCTGAGTGGAGTCACACATAACAGGTTCATCTGTGAGAGACACAATTACTTTGGCTCCCAAATGGCCCCAAATGCAGAGAGAACAACCGTGGCTTTAATGATCATTCTTTGATACCCTCTCTGCCACTAAAAGCCTGTCCTTCAAGTGAGAATGGAAAACCTGAAAACTGGAAGGACTTTTACAGGGTATTTTTGCTATTTTTAGCAGGCATTTTAAACAGTAGCCTCCACCTGAACGGGATGTTACCCTGGCCATGTCCAGCTGCTGGTGAAACCAGCAGGGGGAATCCTTCTGGCATCAGGGGCATTTGAGTTGGGAGGGAGGGAGAAGGGAATCCCACTGTGCACAGGTGTGCACTTCCCTGCGCTTACTCAGCCATCCAGAGCCAGCACCATAGCATGTGGCACCCAAGCCAGAGGCTGTCGTGCTGAGGGACAGGCCACTCCCATCCCCAGGTCCCCTCCTGATGCCAGTGTGGAGTGCAAGGAGAAACAGTAACTTTTAGATGGGTTGAGGTATCAAATGGGTTTGAACAGCACTTGAAAGAAAGAGGTAAATTTTTTCCTATAACTTCTTGGTTAAAATCAGTATTTTTTTCCCCTCCAACATAACAGAAGGCCTCAGTGCACCAAGGAACTCTATACAAAGGAAGCATGGCTTGACCTTTCCGCATGTATACCAGCACATACCCAAAGACGTAACTCTCCTTCTGACCACTTCCCTCTATTTTCCACATGAGCTAAACTGCTCTTTCCATCTCTGTGCTAGAACTTGTGTGTGTGTGGTTTTTACCCCCAAACAAGGAATCTGATATTTTAAAACATCCTTATTTGACACCTTTCAGTATGGGGTTAAAAAGTCTAGATAATAGTTTTGCAGCTCATGGATTGTTTTGATTTAGCTGCCAATTGGGAGAAAAATTGGCTAAGCTGCTTTCAAATACTTCATTTGCTTTTCTTTTTTAAGCAAAAACAAAATTAAATGGAGGAAAGGGGAAGAGCTGCTTTGAGCTGGAGAGAAATATTAATTTTTTGAATACTGATGATAAAAGGCAATGAAACAAAAAAATGTGACTCTCATGAAGTGTGGGAGACAATTCATTCTTCTGCTTCAGAATATCTGAATCTGTCCCTCCCTCCAGGAAAATATCCTGATGTTCAGCTGTGAGAATATTCTTGGGTGGATCCTCTGAGTCTTGCTGACATAAGTTCAGCTTTACAGACTAGGTAAAGAAAAGATTATTTTATCATTGAGAGGGTGAGGACACTCCCCAGTGAGGGGGGAGGCTCCAAATCCCAGTGTCTCTCCCCATGATTCAAAGCAAAATCTCAGTATGAGTTCACAATTTCACATCTGCTGCTTCTAAATTATTTTATTTCAAGAGTAAGTTATTTGTTCCCCTTCCCCCTCCTCAAGGAAAAAGCATAGGAAATAGCTGTACTCCAGAAAATCCATCTCTTACTTTATTTGCTACTTTTAAACTTCTAGGAAAAGAGAAAAAAAAAGGTGATGTAAAAGCAACATTTGCTGTTGTCACAGTCGGAATCCATGGTGAGAAATGATCAAAACACTGCTCCCAAGTCACTCATTGAGGGGAGTGTCTGCTGCTGAGCAACGGGGGAAAGCCCCTCTGCAGCAGATGTGCTGCATCAGGGAAGGGAAGATCTGGGCTGCTGTGCTCAGGGCAGGGGAGTGCGAAGATGTGAAGATGTGGGGGATGCAGGGATGTGAGGAGGTGATAGCATCCTTCCTGACATGGAAAATCCTCACAGCTCCGCAGGTCCAGAGACACAGCTGCCCGGTGTGCCTAAGGCTGTCTGGTTCCCTCTGCAGCCTCAGTCCCCACAGCAGCCATCCAACCAACTTTTCCTGTGAATGAACTAAACCCAACCCCATCACAAAACAAAAAACAAAAAACAAAACAAAACAGAACAAAACAAAACAAAAACAAAACCAAAGAAACAAACAAAACCAGCAGAAAACTGGTTGTGCTTATAGCAGCTCGTGTGTTGAGCAGGGTTTAGGAACATGCCTGTGCTCTGTCCTTAAGGAAGGTGAGTTTCCCGAGCCAGCTGCGGGCACAGCCGCGGTCCCGGGAGGGGCTCTGCGGTACCTGTGCTCCGTTCACTGCCCAGACGCAGAGAAGTCTTTAGAAAGAGTTGAAATATAAAGTCCTCCCGCACTCCCATGCAGGGTGAGCAAGGCAAATCACAGGGAACATTTTTTCTCTAAGACAAGTCAAAGGACCTTCCAGGCCCGGAGGCGAGAGTTGGCCAGCCCCAGAGAGCCCAAGGTTCTCTCGTTTTCTGCCTCTTATTGCCCTCTGGTGGCACTTGTGAAAATGCCATCATGGTTGGTTGTCCCTGGGACCGCCGTTCCTTTGCTTCAGTTCTTTGTGTCCTTCTTTCACAGTTTACCTCCAATGTGTTTCACGGCGTCGCCAGCTTGAGCAGCCTCAGACTGGTGATGCTAAAACATAATTGCTTGGTTACCGAGCTCTTCTGAAAGCTCCTCCTTCATCGGCGGGGATTTTGGTACTGATGTTTCACCCACCTAACCTGCTCAGGATGGACGCACCTGCAAAGACACTGAATTGCATCAGGTCAGAACGTGCCCTTCTTGGTTTAAGACATCCTTCAGGGCACCCTTTGAGCATCATATGCCGGTGGGCAGGCTTCAATGTCTCCTCAGTACTCCAATTACATGTTTCTGTCTAAGAATGGCTTGGGGTTTTTTTCTGAAGCCAGGACAATAGTGAACTGTTTTCTCCAGGACATCAGTGAAAATGGATGGAGCTGATCTGCCCTAAAACAAGCTTAGCTTTACAGTTTCTTGGCATAACTTTTGTGCATTTCGAAGGACCAAGACTTGGAGTCAGCTCCACCAAAATGGAGGCAAGCGTCTTTTATTAGGGGTATAACTTAAAGCATAGAAATCTTTCATATAAAATAAAAGAATGAACCCTCCTTACCTATAATTAATCTAATTTTGGAAAGCATCCACTTTTTTTAGTAAACTTGACTGAATATGGGAAATAACCCTCCAAAACTAGACTATCCACACAGCTGGTATGAGGGTTTGCTGTAGGAGGGAAGGATGCAGGGTGTCAGGATGAGGCTGCACTGTGTGGGACAGCGATGGCTGGCTGTGAAAGAGGAGACCCAGAGCCTCCCAATCCCACAGCCCCCCTCCACGAGACACAGAGCATGAGCTGTTCTGCCTCCTGTTACAAAAGGTATCTTTGCTGTCAAATATTTATTTCAGCAGTTGTCCCCTGAGGCCATGTCTTGGCCAGCTGAACTCTGAGTGCAGCGTTGCCTTTGCTCCCTCTGCGCATGGTATTGCCCCTGCTGGAGAGGGTGCAGAGCCTCCAGCAAGTCATTTTGATAAGACTTTGATTCTTCAGCAGAGGAAACTTCAGTGCTAACTGCACTAAAGATCATGAAAAGCAGTGACCCAAGTAAACCAGCTGGCATGGGGTCCTTTCTATTCTGCAGCTGGCAGCCAAACTACCTGGATGCACCAACACTATTTTCTGCTTTCATGGCTGAGTAGCAGACTTGGTCTGTAAATAACACAAGATAAGAGAGCATAAAAAGGATGATTTACACCTGAGTTTCCAGTCTGAACCATTGAACCCAGCTGTTCCCAAACTCAGAGAAGCTCTTTCACAGAGGTTTAAAAAGAATTGTTGCAGCCTCTGAATGAGAATTCAGAGGTAACAACAAACAAACAAATGAACAAACTCAAAAGAAAAGCAGAGCTCAGATCTGAACCCTGCTTTATGCCAGGACAGAAGTGAGATGAGCAAAGCCAAACTGGCATTTCAGAGTCTCCTGCTGTTGGCAATATCTTCTACACTTACAGGCCTCAGGGACTGCCTCAGGTCAGAGTGAGAAAAGTACATTAATGTAACCTTATGGTGGGAAGCCTTGAGCCTCTGGGGCTGTGCGAAGGCAAAAGACAGGACCAGAGAGCTCACGAATGCCTGCAAGGATCAAGAGGCATCCACTGGGCTGGGAGAAGGAAGCAAGTCGAAGTTGCAGAGGAAGGAAAAGAGACATCTTAAAAGGGATTTAATGTGCAGGGAAGGCAGCAGAGCTAAACCCAGGCACTGAGTCCTCTGACGCAGTAAGAAACAGGAAAGTACATCCATCCATGGTCCTTAGCATTGCAAACTAGTCTGGTAAATGAATTCCTCATTATGGAAATGGATTTGACAACAGAATGACTAATAAAAAAAAGATAAAAAACTGGTCTGCTGAAGTGGCTGGAGGATGGTTCCGAGCATGCTCTTGGATGCTCAGGCACTGGTCGGCTACATCAGAGTGCCTTGAATGCAGGTAAAAATCATTTGGGCATCTGCCTGGGGATTTGATTGTGGTTTTATCTGATGAACCACAGGGACAGGTTTAAAATGTGGAACTGGGAAATTTTATACAGCATCATCTAGAAGATGCCTTTTTTAAAAAACAAGGTAAGAAGAAAGCCAAGGTCTTTGGTTTTTTTTTGTTTTTTTTTTTTTGTTTGTTTGTTTGTTTGTTTTCAAAGCCCTTGCACTCAAAGGAATACATTCATCTCTCATTTTGTTAGCATCTCCATTTATTGTTTTGAGATCTGTGATGCTAATCTCCCGTGGTATTTTCAATAGCAGCTGCATGGCATACGTCTGTCCTGCTGCTGAAGGCTAAGATGTAATTCAGCTTGTTGTTTCCCTCCAAGAATGGTCTTATGTTTCACATTTATTTTTAAGTGTTTCACTTTGAGCTTTTGAATGTTTCACCATTTATTTTTGGATATACAGTAATGGGAATCCAGTACCTGTTCAATCACCTGCCAGCACCTGAAAAATCTCCTGAGTGGGATCAAATACACATTTTACTTCAGCAATATCAAGCTCCAGATCTCTGTTGCAGTTTCTTCTTACAAAAATTTGAATTAGTAACATAATATAGAAAATAAAATAATCAACTTATTTTTTGAAATGGAATTTCAGGTTGCTATTATAACTAATTACTGAAAAAACCCCCAATAATTTGACCTCAAGATACATAATTTAAAAAAATCGAACCTTTAAATGCAGAACAAGAATGGTATCTGCCTTTTGGGATGAAAGCAGTAAGATGGAAGAAGCAATGTGGTTATCAGTTTACTGCCCATTTGCAATAACCATTTGAAATGCCATTTTTAAACTACAAAATGCTGTTGTTGTGAAGCTGGGCAGCACTTTTCTCACACTATAAATGGGGTGAATTGGGTGCTGCTGAGGTTATTTCTGTATAGGCCTAGCTCATGGGCAGGTGCAGGGAGTGAGGACACAAAGGCTTGGGGAGGGAAGCTGGGATTGGGCTGCAGAGGAAGGAGACAGGAAACAGATGGAGAAAAAAACTTGTTTTTACTGGTGTGCAGGATTAAAGCAGCCATATGCAGGTTGGGCAGTTGGGTGCTGATGTACTCATCACAGTACCCAAATACTTAACAGCCATTAATCTATTTTTCCTCAGGACATCTCCTGTGGGAGCCCAATGCTGCTATCCTTATTTTACAAATGAGCAACAGAGGGGAGAAGTTTCACCTGCAGGATCGATCTGCTCCCCATCACTCCCACTATGGCCACTTCAGTGCTGGTCTGCTGGGGGAAGGCTGGTGTGGTGTCCTACCACCCGTGGGAAGAGGACAGGGAAGTGAGGGGGGCTGAGCACAAGACCTGATGGGCACAGCAGTCATCTAACAGCCTGGAGCATCCAGAAAACAGTTTGGGATAGTAGAACTGCAGTTCTTCTTAGGGTTGAGCCACCCTGCACTGCTGGGAGATCTGTAGGATCACCAAGTGGGTGACATGAGTCTCACAGCTCTCAGCCTGAACTGTGATTATGTTCAGATTAATACCAGTTTCTTCCTTTCTTTGTTTTGGTCTGTTGATCAGGTTTTCTGAAGCTCCACAATAGTGGATCTATTGTATGATATTTGTCTGAGACAATTTGTTGTATTTGTGAGCATACAACTATCTTAGAATTTAGCTTAAAATAGTGATGGAATTAATTAGCACGTGTAAAAGCCATTCGGTTAAAACATGTAAAGAAGTACACCCTAAACACGTCTTCTACAGATCCTAGAAGGATCTTTTATTAATATAGTGAAAGCAGTGTTCCAATATCTTTAATTTTTGCAACTGACAGGCTATTTTATGTTCAAAATAAATAAATCAAAACTAGAGAAGTGTTGTGCAGAGGCAAAAGCTCAGGTTTTACAGCAACAGCCTGAGGTGTGTGGCATGATTGCAGACACCCTGCATCTGCAGAGCTAAACACAGCTCAGAGCTGCAGAAAATTTAAGGATGTTGTTTTTATTTTGAATCATTCTTTTGTTTAGCCTTTGAAGTGAATGTTACTCCAGAAAAAGGGAGGTATTTATCAAAAGAGGTGTCTGATTTTCAGCAGTAGATGTGCAGACCTGTGCTGTGCATTTCATTTTTGTATCAAGGGTTTATAGTAACTGCTTTGGTAGGACATGCCTGGAATATATGATCAAATTGTTAGCAGACCCAATTTAAAAGTGGTTTGCGTCATTCTTTTGTCTCTCTCACTCATCTGGTCATTTGGAAAGCTTTCATTTGCACATTTACAAGTAGTTTAAGGGCTTTTTTCCTTGTCTATGATCTCCCCAAACTAGATCTGATTATTGCTACTTACATTTGATTTAGGCTATGATTATAACAAGAGCACCTCCAAACATGCAAAATTCATGAATTCAGCTATTCCCAACCCCAAATGATAAAATGTTAAATACAATATATGTGAGAGTCTTCATTTCCTTCTAGCTTTTGAATCTTTCAGATGAAATCAGCCCATATTTTCAAGCTCTTCTGTATAGCCAAGAGTGCTAAAGGCTTTCTATCCTCCAGCCCAATTTGTGCTCAGTTTTTCAAGCACAAATGCACACAGTAAAGAATAGGCCACTCAAAAAGTTGCTAAAAATCTTTGTGAACTGTCTGCAATCTCCAAGTAATGCAGGAAAATAACACTATAAAAACTGTTACTAAATAACAGCAGATTAAAAGCTGTGTAAAAATATTCACATCCCAAAGCCAAATACAGTAAACTCGCTGTTTGGGCAGAGAAATTTTTGGCATCGTTACTGAAAAGCAGCTTTTCTACACCAAAAAAAGAAAGAGAGAAAAAGGAAACTAATTTCCCTATTGGATTCTTTCCTGCTTGTCTGAAAATTATATGAGGATGTGCTTTGCAGGTGTAGCAGCTAAAGCTTTGGTAAATTAAACAAACTGTTGGGTTAAAGCAAATTCATTCTGCAAAAACAGGAACTGCAGTGGTTTCTGTTTCTGCCTCACAAACCCAAAATGGGAGCACAAAAAATATTGTCTCAGAAACCCAAAATGGGAGTACAATGTGTTCCCACATGAAAGCTTGGAAATGCTGCATCCCTCTGAAAGATGTGAGTGCAGTGTTAGGCTAGATTATGGCACATGGACGAGGACACACACACACATGAAATAGCCCAATTTATATTTTGCTGTTCCAAGCTGGCTTTTAATTCAAACATAATTTATGGGGACTGAGGATAAGCTTTAAAACTGACAGGCTGTTGAATCCTGAGACATTTCCACCCACTCTGTTTCCACTGCATAAATCAAAGCCTGTCTTTGTTCGGCAGCGGTATTGTAGCAATGTCTATGAGTTCAGAGCAGTGATTGAGTTATCTTTGAGGTAGCTGTCCTGCAAAAAAATAAAGAGTAAAATCCTCTGGAGTGGAAAGTTCATGTGCCATGTGCCTGGTTCAACAGGCACCATGCAGAGCTGCAGGCATGACTGAAGCCCCTGTTACACCAAAACAAAACTGATCTATCTGCAACTCTAGAGCTAGGGAAGGATCAGGCAACAAACAGCACACTCACCAGCAAGTTGTAGTGGCTATACATAATCTGTAGATAAAAAAGTCTATGGTAAAAAAGTGGGTATCTATGTACAGCACAGAATAGCACTAAAATGAGGGCTCTGCAAAATATGGAGCAAGACTGTTGGCTTGTAACTGCCTGGTTGGACAGCTGGCACTTCTCAGGGAGCATTGCAGCAGCATCAAGGTTTTGTGGGGCAGGCAAAGGACCAGACATGCAGCTATGATGGGGAGGGTCTTCCTGCTTTTCTTCCTGAACAGAAGAAGCTGCCAGGGGGAAATACAAGCATGTTTGAGAGAGAAAAGGGGACAAGCAGTAAGGAAGGTCAGCATTGCTGCAGGGCCAAGGACCGGACTTAGTGCAGCAAGAGGGTCATGGCAGGGAGAGTGATTGAGACTGTCTGCACTGCAAGGGATACAGTGGCTCTGCAGGGCCCCTCCTGCCACTCTGGAGGCAGCTTTATCTGAGGATAAACCAGATCTCTGAGGGAGGGCAAGTAATCCAATAACTGTAAGATGAATTACATGATGAACTACGACAGTTATTATGTTTGTAGTATATGTACTTCCATTATAGCTAAATTAATTGAGGTAGCTGTATGATATGAGCAGGGGTCTCAGGAATTAACCTAATCATTCAGATGTGACCTCTCTCTCTAATGCTCAGAAATGAGCAATACATCATTTGTTCTTCTAAGATCTGTGGTATCTTAATCTCTGTCAGTGCTTACAAAAGCAATTGTAATTGTGCAAAATAAGCAAAAGGGATGGATAACACTATTCAGACCAGAACTGTGGTGGCATGACTTGACTCTCAGCAGATTTTGGTTTAAAGAGCTGAAAGGTTCCTCTCCTTTTCTCTTTCCTCCTTTCTATAACTCATCAGCTTCTCGGGGCTGCCAGCACAACTGCATGTATGAGCTAGTTCTCAAAATGACATGCATTAGCAAAGCTCATCGTGTGATTCTTGTGGTGTCCTGCGCAGGGCCAGGAGTTGGACTCAATCCTGATGTGTTCCTTCCTACTCAACACATTTTATGAACCTGCGATTTTAGTGCTAAAAGTCACCCAGCCACATCCTCTTGTTGGGAGATTTGAGGATGATGAGTCACCCTGCAGCTGGCCTTGGCTCCAGCCTGGGCACCATCCCTCGCCTTTGGGAGCCCCAGGTGCTCCTCAGCTTCTCTGCATGGTGCAGGGCCCAGCACAGGTCTCTCAGAAGCAGTGGTGCTGGGACCAACCTGTGTCTCTGGGAGTGCACATGTCTGGTGCAGGCACAGCCGTGTGCCTGGGAGCTGGCTGGGTGTGGCTGGGTAGCAAACCCATGTTGGTCTGGGCTGGGGACATCATCTGGTGGACAGGGAGGATCAGAAGTTCTAGAATCACAGCAACACACCAAATCACATTTGCTCTCCAGGGAAACCAGTGCAGTTAAAAATTGAAATTTCCCAAATAGTCTGCTCACTAGCAGGGCTCTTGCAGACATGACTGGTGCATGAGTGGTGTTCAGCTGTCTCAGGAGAGTGTGTGGAGGGAAGAGACAGCTGAACACCACTCAGTGTTACAGAGTGAGCATCAGGTGTAAGTTTATGTGTGTGTGTGTGTGTGTACGCAGGTGGAGGTGGGCACCACCCACTCTCCAGCACAGCTCAGTGAAAGGGCTCGGTGTGGGACACTTGCCTGTACAAACCTCTTCATGGTGGTGTTGGTCTGATGAGATACCAGTGCTGATGCAAAAAGGAGAGGCTGAAATATTGAGGATCCTGAGGAATGCTACTGTCCTGTCCAGGAATGGAGATGCACCCAACCTATGGAAGCAAACCAAAAGAAATCTGCTTTTCTATGCACTGGAATTTTCCTGAGCGAGAGATCTCAGTGTGGTTTTATAACCAGGCAGATATCAGTAACCTACATCTCACTAAAGAAAGGATTTATTTTCTCTTTTAAAAGGTTCTCTATATTTTTATCCAGGGGCTGAAGTAGGCAGAATGAAAACACTGAAAACAGCAAGAGAGAAAAATGGCAATTCTGGAAAAATGCTAAAAGAGCTTTTCCTCAGTGCAGGCCTGCTTTTTTCCCCTGACCTTTTGCTTCTGCACCCGGTTGCCTGACTCTGTCTCTCTTCAGTGTATTTCAGAACTAAAAGCTGTCGCAATATTTCCTCTCCATGTGCCACTGTGTGTTAGGTTTCAGCTTCTGACAGGTGTATGCAATACCAGCTCCATCAGATGCACGCAAACATGGAAACTTTAAAATGGCTCCACGGGCCACAGACTCACTTGGCCATGCTGCGTCACTGGGGACAGGTGTCTTTTCAAAGGTTCACTTTTAAAAAGAGAGACTGATCCTGGTGGTGACATACTTAAAACTGCTGAGTGATGTTTTTAGGAGCCAGGCAGGGAATGCTGCCTGAAACCTGCATCTGCAGGGCAGGGAAAGGGGCTGAAGCTCCTCCTCCAAAAACTGTGTCAAATCACAGGTATCTTAGCTAAAATTTCTTTTCAAATACTTTAATCCCTTTCTTGGAGGCAAAGTCAAATCTTCCCTCCATGGCTTTGATCTCAGGTGCTTTTCTGGAGTGTTGGCTGGGAAACATGAGCAAAGGTGGGGGGAGATGCTGTCCCTGCAGTGGGGAGCTGGAGCAGTCTGAGTTTTCTCCCAGTCGTGTGACCTGCAGCCCTATAATGCATTTTCTACTTTATGTGTATCCATAAAATCTTTTTACTCTTGCATGAAAAGTAATGTTAAAAAGAATGATTCCTTTTGGTTAGCATGAACCCACAGAATTTTGGCTGTTTTGCTGGCAATGGTAGTATGTCTATCTGCTGGTACCACAATTTAGCCATCTTGACCGATTTAATTTTCTGTTTTAATATTTTCTGTGGCTTTGATTGCACTTGAGGATTTTTCTAAGTAATAAATTATATTTAAAGGTTGAAATGCTTACTGAAAGGTCTGTAATTCTACCTGATACATCATTCCTGCCACAGAGGAGCTGCAGCAGAGGTGTCATAGATGTTGATGGCCAACATTAGGATGGATGCAGCTCCCACCACAGGATGGGGGACTTTTTCCTTGGTTTCAGCAAACCCCATCTGGCCTGATGCTCTTCTGCCTTTAGCATGCAGGGCACCAACAAAATACATGTAGGGCCTTTTCCTGACAATGCCATTTGTTCTACAGTGACTGAAGACGAGGGCAGCCAGCGGGGCAGGGCGGGACGGGGGCTCTCTGTCCACCAGGAGATGGCAGTGCATATACTGAGTTTGGGGCGTTTTCCCCTTTATTTCTCTTTTACAGTCTCCCTGAAAGAAAATGGGTCTTTTGAGGACAACAGAGCTGTAACACTTTCATTTCTGGTTTGGTTTTTTTTTTTTTTTTTCATTCCTCGAATTTACATCCTTCCCACGCCGCCCTCTGCAGTACAAAGCCCCCCACCCCCACACCTACCAGTCATCTCCCAGTCCCAGTGACTCAGCCCTACAGACAGGAACTAAGCAGTGTCACAGACGATGAACACTAATACTGGAGGATGAAAAGGAAGATGGGGTGACCCATTTTGAAGCTGGCAGGCAGTGTGTGCACAGGCTGCTGTGCACCCAGTGCACAGCCTTGATCCCAGTGGTTTTCTGCCCGTGCTTTCTTTAAAGAAAAATACGCCCTTGTAGGAAAATTGAATTGACATTTAGCTTCTAGATTTCATCCCTGACGTTCTCAGCTGGCCAGAGGACGGCAGGAGACGCAGTTCCTTGCTTGTGTCAAGCCTGTGTACCTTTGGGCCATATAACTCACAGCACTCAAGTCTCCTGCTAAGGACTCTGATATTTTCTGCTGCAATGTCTTCCATCAGAGGGCATCCAAAAAGGGTACATTAACATATGAAGTCTCATAGATTTTGGGAGGATAGAATGAGACAATAGCTCAGAAAGGGACATTTTTCCGCACCTGCCCTGCCAGCAATGCTTGTGTAGCAAAGTCCTTCTGTTCTCCCTTCCCTCACCATTTTGGAGCAGACCCTCAGGAGTTTTGTGCCTTCTGCACTTGGTGATTGTTATAAATATGTGTTTAATTCGTGCCTATAAAGTTTATACCCATTCAATATTGAGATACATGTATAGGATATTTCTGTATCAAACCCAAACATGATGAAACCACATTCTCTGGAGGGGCAAATTCCCGTAAGAATGTGAGGCTTTTTCTCAGCTGAAAAGATTTCCGAGAAGAAATTATCAGGACTATAGCTGTGGCTGAACAGGAGATGGGCCATCTCAGGAGGAACCACCCCGGCCATTTTCACCACGATAAGATATCTGAGGAAGATATGCAACATATCAGGAACATCAGCCTCTTCCTGGAAATGGATAAGATTTCATCAATACTTCATCATCTCATCGGAAGGACATTGTTTTTCACTGGAACAACCAAAGACCCAAATTGAATATCTTTAGACTTTTGGACTCTGAATACAGTGTTGCCCCCAGCGAAATAAACTGTATATAAGCTCACCGTTCGGAGACCTCGGTGTGAACAGAGCTACTCTGACACCCTGTCAGGTTGTCTGTCACCCAGCTGCCGACAGCCGGGCTCGGAGCTGTTTCCCTGCATTGTGGCTTTTTATCCAAAATTTCTGCCAAATTCACTATAAATAAATTGATTTTATTTTATTATAGAAATTGGCTCTGTTCATTTATAACAGTGATGAAAGGCAGACAGGGCTGTTCTATGAATTGCAAATAGATTCAAATGCCACAGCAGAAAAGGTGGACATTTTTTTTGGAGGTAGTGCCATAAATAAAGAGACTCCAAGTCCCTGTTTCACATAATGCTCCAAGAATTTTCTCCTGAACCTGAAATGCCCCAGTTTTTCATTTCTCCTATCAAAACATTTTTCTAAATAATTACAGAATGTTAAAAATGGATTGCTGTACCCAGGGGAATTTGTTCTTTGTTTGCTAAGAACAAATAGGCCAAGAGAATGTGCGCTCAGCATCACGAGGGGTGTTTGAAGGAAAGAGCAAAGTCAAAAGCCTGTAGACATCACCAGAGATGCTCTTTTTTCAAAGTGAATTTTTGTTGCACATTGTCAGGGTTTCAGGAGACACTCCTGCACATTGTGCTCCTAGGGGCTGGGGGAAAAGGAGGAAACTCCTCATCTGAGAGCGATGCACATGCTGCTGTTGACACAGAGGAATTTTTATTATTCTTTCTGGAAGTGACCTCTTCAAAACTATGTTTTTGCTTCTTAAGATGCCACTTCCAAACAAGCACTGGGTTTTGATTACAACAGTCACATTCACAACTGTTTGCACTTCAATGGCATTACTGTGCCTCTTCTGATAATCCCTGAGCCCTGAGCAAACACAAACCTGGAAATGTTCAAAGCATCCTGCTGCCATCAGTATCTCTGCAAATTGTTTTTCACTTTTAGAGAATCCTTCTTGCATTATGTGTGCCTGAACAATCTGTTTCCTACTGTAACGTGATGCCAGGTGGCAGGAAGATGAAAGATGGACTAAGCACACCTAGTTTCCCCTAGGAAAAAGGAAAAACTGGCTTAAACCCACACCCCCTAGGAGAAGTTCAAGACATGCTGATTTCCCTGTGGCTTTGCCAGGCTGAACCTCCTCAGCCACATGCATGGGTAGGGCTTACTGAAGCCGGGAACTGCTTGGGGGCTCTACAAGAAGTAAGGCCATGCAGTAGTTGTTCAGCAAGTCTTAAGTGAAACGTGAAATATTTAAAAATATAGAAACAAACAGATCGCTTTAAGGTGAATTTTGCTGAATTTGTTTGCTTCCTGGCTCGACTGCAGTCATGTCCCAGGCAGAAAAGAGCATATGGCTGTAAGACAATACCACAAACTTTATGCCAATGCCACTTTGCACAGTCCTCTTATTTCTCCTGCTTCCCAGGCCAAGGCTAAAATATATGTGCTCCTTACACTGAGAAACAAGAGAGATTTCAGCATACAATCATAGAATTGTCTAGGTTGGACAAGATCTTTAAGATCATTGAGTCCAGTCAGGTATGTGACTGCTGCCCCTGGACTCCAAAGCTGCTCATGGCATGAAAAAAGCCAAGTCAAACCCACCTGTGTACGTTCCATCCTCAGCAAAGAGCAAGGCAGGTCTCTCCCATCCTCCAGCCTTCTACCCTATGCGTGAATTTATTTTATAAATTATTTCTGGATGTCTTATATTCAGGTTAAGGGGCCTCTGAAATATCTGTGCACACATTAATCTGTATATAGTATGTGTGTGTACACATACAGGGACTCCAGGGACAAGTGCTTTCCACCATTTCCATCAACCATCTCCCTTGTAGTCTCTCTGGTTGTTTGTTACTTTCACTTGCTGTTCCTTGTCTTAAATTAAACTGTAAGCCTGTCCTCACAGGGATGCCTTTTATTGTGGGCTGTTGGAAGGGGTTTTGCAGAGAAACTGGAGCAGCAGATAGAGCTCTCCAGGCACTACTGAAATAATAATGAAGTAGTTTCACCAAGGTTGGACCACAGAGCGTTGTCGGCTGCGTCTGAATTCTGCTTGTCCCTGAAAATTGCTTAGGTAATAAGATAGCTGCTTTAAAATTGCTGGGGGTATCCCACAGGATTCTGTTTTGACTCTGATTTCCATTTGCAGCACATGTTCTGCCATTTGGCCAGCACCATCCTCCTGTGTGAGCTAATTTAAGGTTGCTAAACAGATGACACAGAACATACATCTTTTATATTTGATCTCTGCACTGGTGAGTTATCTGACTGATGGTTAATCTCAAATTGTAATAGGATTTGCCTACACTTCTTGAGAGTGAGATATTGGTCTTCTTTAAACAGCATCTTGGGGGAAGCATGCCTGGGGGAAAGGTGGGAGTGTTAATTCACGCTTTTTTGGTTTCTTGTTTTCGTAGATTGGATCCAATGCTCCAATGTGAGGAACAACAGGGTCATCAGCCCAAGGAACTCATCTGTCAGAGGGAACAGCATCTGCCAGCTCTAGGGGCATCCCTGCACGCCAGCAGGGTAAGGAGCTGGCCACCTGCAGCTGGTGTGGGGCTGGTTGGGCTCAGCTCCCGCCTGGGTTGGTGGGTGCTCTGCACCTGTGCTGAGCACAGGGCTGAGCTCAGTCGCTGGCCAGCCCTGTACTTCACTTTCTGCCTTCCTTTGTACACATCACAGGGTTGACTTGGTGAATGTGTTCATTTTGGGGGGCTTTTTTGTGCCTGTACCCACTTCATCAAGGACAGTGCTCAGAAAGCCAGCTATTGGGAATTGCTATGTTCTGCTCTCAGGGCAAGCCCCCATTCCCAAGAGTATGTGCCTTTTCTGTGCCCCAGTGTGCCAGCTATTCTGCTGCATTTTCTCCCCTTAGTCCCTTCATGTCTGCTCAACCGCTCTCAGAGGTACAGCAGAAACAGCCCAAGGACCACACCCTGCAAGGAGCACACTCAGAGCATCCCACCATTACCTGCTCTAAGGCAGGAAAAGGTGTCTTCCAGCCCCCCAGAAGAAAAAAGGCTTCTGGCGCAGGCCAGTGGCACAGTTTGGTCCTGGAAGAGTGGGCAGAGGAGGGACCTGGCAAAAATGCGTTGTACCCCCTGAGCTCCTCCTAGCATACCCAGGGGGAGAAAATTGCACTACAAGACCACAGAGACCATGAAAACTCAATGCTTCTGATTATGTGACAATTTGTAATGACACTTAAATTGCTACGGTCACATAGTCCTTGACTGACATCTGCAAGAGATGGACAACTAAAAGAAGCCATGAACATGGATGTTCCCAATAAAAAATCTTGCTCTCACAGACAAAACCTTCTACACATCCTGCAGCAACAGCAAAGCTCACAGACAGTATTGTATAATGCCCTGGAACTATGTTGTGTGTTCTAGGTGAGGTGGGTTTGAGGTAGGTGTTAATTGCAAATTTAGAAGGTTTGTCCAAGTTTTTAACAGTGTAATCCTATGCCAGCATGAAATTTGAGATCTGTTGTTTATTTCTGGTGCAGGTCAGCAAGTAACTTCTGATTGTTGGATAAGAGCCAGATAGTGCCAGTAAGAGGCACAGTGAGGTCTGTGTCCCTCCCACCTCTCCTGAACTGCTCCCCACTTTGGTCAGAGGTCAAGGTGCCAGGCGTGGTGGGGTTCTTGTCCTGACTCCTCATCGTGGCACTTCCTGGGGGCTGGATGCCTGTTGTACATTAACTAACCTGTACTAGGGAAGAAAGGTCATGTGTGCAACCTGGAGAAAAAGCAAAACACCAAAAAAACCACTGAGTCATCTGTGCTAAGTGTTTCAGACCTGAGCTGACCCAGTTTTATGTGGAATTATGTTTCTACACAGGGCAGGGTCACCCCATGGGTGCAATGCTGGTACAAACAATGCCATTGTGCTACACACGAGATTTATTAGCAAGATCCATGTTACAAGGCCTTGATTTGTCTGTCATTTGATCCTTTCTAAATATGCTGTCAAGGCTGTTGATTTCAATATGATCTCTGTATCTCTGTTGGGTTCGCTTTGGTGTAGCATGAGATTCAGGATTCCTTTACAGGCAACTGTGCAGAGCAGGAAAATCTATGTGAAATGCTTCCTACTGGAGTCACCATCTGGCCAATATTCGTCTTGTTTAGTGAAATACCAAGATATCCATAGAACGCAGGTGTTAATGCAGATCATAAGGCACAAGTGACCGCAGTAATAAACCAACATGCAATGAAATGTAATTAATGCACCTGGTGCTTGGGTTTGAAAAGAATTTCAGTGCGTTTTTATTTTCCCTGCACACTGATGTGCATTTTAATAGTTGGAACTTCAATCATCACTTTTCAACCAACCCTTTAATCATATTAATTCTCTTAAAAAGTGAACTATAATGTTTTTTAGTAAATAATATTTCATAATTCAGTCAGGAGGGGCAAAGTGGAAATACACGTGAAACTGTATGCTGCTTAACATTTTTGTGGCATGAAAAAACTATTGTCCTGTTTCTGTCAGTCTGGTTCTGCTGCTGGCAAAGGTTTGTTTTCAGTCATGTAACCCTTGTTGATGCGTTCCAAGTGCTTTTGAACCAGCTTCAACAAGCGAAAAGATCCCAGGGTAGAAAATAAATGATTAAGGTTTCTACCACTGTATTTCACAGTGTGTTTTTTATCTCACCTCTGACCTGCATCAGTAACGAATGCATTTTTGTAAGGTTAAAAACCCCCAGGATGATATTTGTTCCAAGCAGACCAAAAAACTCAACCCCACACTGGAAATGTAGATTATGTGTGTGTGTTTGTGAGTTCCAGAAAATCACATTATTTTCAAATGTCCTTTCAGAGCAGAGATCAGACCAAATCTCATCAGTCAGCTGGCAAATCCCAAGCAGACAGGGTATTTGTGGAGAAAGGGAGAGGTCAAAAAGTCGAAGACAGGGGTCTTGGGCAATTTTTATTTTTGCATGTATATTTCTCAAGGGTGATCTGAAGGTTGTGAGGAACATAAATCTGTGGGTATACTTGTACACTGACAGAGAGGGATGGTCACACCAAGTGACCCAATCCAGTGCTATTTAATTAGGACTTAGAGCGTGCTATCTCCCCAGAAGAGATGTCTGCTGCTGACACTGGCATTGCTCAATCCCTCTCCCCAGACTTGACACAGATCACACTGTGTTCTGCCACCAGTGGTCAGTGCTAAGCCACAGGGAACGTACTGCTGACAAGCTGGGGCCATGGGCAAGGCTCAACCACCACTGGCCACTCACAGAGGGGTTACTCCACCACCTTTATGGATGCTGGCTACACTTTCACCTTCAGCATTGGACCATCTCTGTAAAGCAAACTTTGACTCCCAGTCAGCAAGGACAGGCTGCTGAGGGTCACTGCCAAGTGACAGAACACCCTGTTATCACAGGTAGCTGTGATAGCTGAGGGTACATCCAGAACCTCTGCAGTGCCCCCATCTCCCACAAGACAAAGGAAACTGGGAGAAGGATGGTCCATGTTGCTGCATGCTGTTGAATTTTATTGTGCTCAGACACGGACAAAGAAATTAAGGAAGGCTTGCTGACCCCAGCTTCTCTTACTGCATCCCTGTAAAGTTGCTTTCTTGGCAAGCCCTGTGAAGAAGGGCACAGGCAGGACTGGGGTGAGAATGTGGGGAGTGACAATGAGTGTGAGCGTTCACCCAGCTGGGCAGAGCTGCAGAAGGGCTGATGGGGATCTTCCCTCCCGTCCTCGCCTGTTGCAGCATCCCTGCAATTCCTTCAATGACCTGGCTCAATTTTAGGAAACAAACTACTTAGGGCTGTCCTTGATGCTTCCTGACCTTTTTTACAGCCACCATAGCCTACTAACAGTTCTCCTTGGGCACCTGACTTTACACTTAAGTTAGTAATCTCATAATGGAGTGCCAGTAGCAGACAAGACACATACAACCCCCCCAAAGCAAACTCTTGCTGACAGAACAGGGCATTGCAGGCAGTGCTAAACCAGCATTCATAAAGACTAGGACAAAATCACCAATCTACTGTTTTATTTCTTGACCTAAGTCAGCTTTTGATCTCAGGACTGCAGAGGTGAAAGGTTAATGTATTAAGCTGTCTGCTCTTCAATTAATCCCTAAATCCTGGGCAGATTTACAAACTCTTGGAAGATTTTAAATCTCACCTGATTTATGAGATGCCTTTTCTAAGTTCAGATTGCCTTTACAGACGGTCACCATACAGGGCAATAAGGATAATTACTACACAGATTTATTATCAGGATGGAAATTTTAATTTCCAAAATAATGCACACCTGTCTATGCTGACACTGTGGCAAAGCTGAGCATCTGAAATGTTAAACCTTGATGTTCCTTTATTTTCTTCATGCCTCATTGAAGAAACTAGTTATGCTGAGGACAGGTTACGAGCCTGACAAACAGAGGCACAGAAATCCTTCTGCCATTACAGAAATGCAAATAATTTGTTGAAAATAAAGCTATACACTGTTGCAGCATCTAGAATTTCTCTCAGATAATATTGTACAAATATACCTTTTTCCTGAAGAGGAAGCTCATTGTCTTTTAAGGAAGACCTTGACACTGGAGAGTTATGAGAATGTATGCCAGAAGCTAAGGGAGTAAGCAGGCTAGTTTATTTGCATGTGGACTTCTGCATTGATTAAAAACCTGGAGTATCAAACACACAGTTTTTTTAAATGCATTCTAGTGCATTTTCTGGTGTCCTGAGAATCCCCCTGAAGCCAGGGAGGGCATAACTAATGTCCAGGCCCAGTAGTCCAAGAAAAGCCACAGTGCCATCACCACAGACACTGAAGGAAAGGCCAGGGAAGCTCTTCTGTTCCAAGGTAAGTAATCATAGAATCATAGAATTGTTTAGGTTGGAAAAGACCTTTAACATCAAGTCCAACCCTTATCCCAGCACAGCCAAGTCCACCATTAAACCATGTCCCTACATGCCACATTTACAGTTCTTTTAAATACTTCCAGGGATAGTGATCCTATCACTTCCCTGGCCAGCCTGTTCCAGTGTTTGACAACCATTCCGGTGTAGAAAATTTTCCTAATGACCAATTTAAACTTCCCCTGGCACAACTGGACTTGGCTACTAATCAATCTCCTCAGCTGAAAGAAAGGACTGGATTGTAGGCTGCACGCTGACACCCCAGTCAGTAAAGGGAATCCAAACACTCCATGTTACCCTGTGACTAAGAGTGCCACTTGCCAATAAAAGACTCAATCTTCAAGAGGGTTTACTGGTACAAAGCCAGTTACCTGGCTGTCAGACAATGGACATGAATCACACCCAGTGCTCATGATTCATGGCTGCTCACTAGGCAGAGCCTCCCCAGCAATTCCCATATCAAACAGAGGTAGGAATTTTCAACGGCTTCCCACTCAGGTGGGATTGAACCAGTGGTGCAGAAGGGAAGAGCCTGTGTGCAGCCCCGGCCCCTGGCTCCTCAGAACAGCTGCACACTGTTGCAGAGGAGACCTGTTCCAAAAGATGTCACACAAATTTTGCTCATGCAGCCTTTGCAGACATCTATTGGCTCAGTTGTTATTGTTGAATATGCTCTTTGTTTAAAAAGTGTAATGCCTGGGGAGGACTTTCATCCACAACAGTTTGAGGAAAAAGGAATCGCTCATTCCTTTTTATTCTGAGCAGACCCAGTCCTTTATGCAGAAATACCGTATTATAGGTATTTGGAAGAGAGAGGGTGAGGAGCAGGAAGGAGAAATTGCCAGGATCCCAGCACCATCAATTGCTGTCAGCTCTGCTCTGGGAATAGTGTGTAGCTGTTAATTGCTGCTGCAGATCCAGCAGATGGTGGGTAAGACATTGTATTTAATGGAGCCCCTCAAAAAAGAGTGGCATCTGTTTCTTTAATTTCTTGGCAACAGAATGGCAGATTTAAAAAACAAACAAACCAAATTGGACATTTAGCTATGAACATCCCCCCTAACAGATTATAAATGTTTTAAGATAAATAGGTCAAATTAAGGAAAATACCAATTGACACATTTGAGAAATAAGCCAAACTTTTAGATATTGTCTCTTTTAAAGATTAGATTTTCAACATATGGCAATGAAACTCCTTAAAGAGGCTTTTAAATGAAATGTTGATACTATCCTTTTGACTACAAATTTGTGTGTCTATAGAACTGTTACCAGCACTAATTCAGAAACTAATCTATTCTGCCTCTCTCTGACACACACCCTGAGATTAAAATATGATTTCCATATCTAGACACTTTAATCGTGTGCATCTCCTAAATTTATAAACAATAACAAAAAAACAAGGCAGAAAGAATCCCTCTCTTTAACAGTTGGGACAAGCAACTCTGAGGAGCTATTGCCATGGCTATTGCTGCCATAGCTCCAGTATTAATGCAGCTCTCCATTTTTCTGGAAATTCACTGCAACAGAAGTTGCCATAGCAGAGTGTGCCATGGATACATCTGTAGTGGGGAATATTATATTGCCTCTAACAATGGTCAAACCTGGATGCTTTTCACAAGAATGCAAATGCCCTTGATCTTTACTGTCTATGCAGTGCTGCACCATGTGAAATACACCCTAGCCCCACTCAAAGCCTCCCAAAGCATGAGTGGATGACTCTACAAAGATGTCCTCCAGGTACTTTTTCTGGGAAGTCTTCTGCACCATTTGTCAGATTTTAGGCATGTTTTGTACTTTCTCTTTTTAAAAGCAAAGTTCGGATAGGATGCTTAAGCTGAGAAACAGCCCACGTGGCCTCTCTGTTTCCAGCTGCTGATCCAAAAAATGCTGCTGCTCACTTTTTCCTACCAGCTAACTCCCATCCATGTTCATTGCTGCAGGCTAGACAGAGTCTACCCATCTGTGCCAGAAAGCCGTTCCCTGGGACTTTTTTCCAGATGGCAGCTTCTGCGAGGCCGTGCCACCCGGGCCCGTGTGTGCTGGGCCGCGCCGGGGCCTGGCGTGGGCAGGGCCGGCAGCAGAAGCCCCCAGCCCGCGGCTGCCAACACTGCGGTGCTGCTCACACGTGCCCCCCCGGCACGTTTTGCTGATGGCTGTACACTGGCTGAAGCTGCGCTGTGTTTTTTCCAGGGGCTCGTTTCCTTTCAGGCACTGGAGGTGCACATGCTGTCCCGCCGGCAGCAGGCCTGGGCATGGGGGGCACAGATCTGTGCGTCCCTCAGAAGCGCTTGCTCAGGCAAGTGCCAGTCGACCACTGCTGGAATTTTTCCAGGTGAAAAAGCCCAGGGTAAAGATTCAGTTTAATCTGTGTGTGTCTGCACTGCCCAAGCAGGGCAACCTTGGGCCACAGGGGGTAGCTCACTTCTCCCAAAGTTTCCCTGGGTGGGGAGAGTGTCTTATACCCTCTTGCTGAGCCACTACCCTGGAATCTACGTGGACACATAGCCCCCTCCTCAGTCTATCCCCCACTCTCTTCTCCCTATTCCACATGCACATGAATGAGGAAATAAATGGGAAACGTCAGCACCATAAACCAACTGTTAATATTTTACCTTGGTGATTGCATTCTTCAGGGAAACATATATCTAAATATAGTCATAGACTGCAGTCAGCCAATATTTTTACAGCTCTTTATTAAGGACACCTCAGATATATCTTTCACTTTTTTTTTTTATCATTCAGGTCACAGCTTTGTGAACATTCCAGCTGTTAAAATAAAGGAGGGCTGAGTTGTTCACATAGTGTATATACCTTGATAATGTCTGGTCAGTTGTGATGAAGCAAAAATTCTCCCTTGGCTCCCTGGTCCGTGAATAGGGCATAATAATATGCAGATGATAATAACAGACAATTTTTCTCACTCACAGAAATAAGAACAAGAGCTATCTAATCTCACTATTATGATTTCAGCATCTTATATTCTCGTGTCAACAGAAGACTAAGACTGTTAGAAATACCACAGTGCTCTTATTTCAGATGGGAGCTTTTTCTGATTAAAATTTTTATCAGGTGAATGGAAAATTAAATGTCTGTGTGATAGGACATTACGTAAGGTTTGTTCTTTTTCCCCCTTGGCTTACTCTTAATAGAACCTGTATTAAGATGCTCTTTTAAAATTTTTTTTGTTAGAAGCTGTGCTGGGGAGACACTTCCCCATACACTGAATTGATACTTGATTTCACAAATGAGGTCAGTACCATCTTGATCAAACAGAGCCACTCCTCTGACAAGAAAAGCATCCTGTAGTGAATCAGGACATATGGAAGAGACCCAATTCTATTGAAACTAAAATAAGCATGAAAAGGTCTCAAAAGAGATAATTTAAATGCCGCTCATGGCTCTTACCACATATCATATGCCTGGCCTATCAAAGGTTAGACTGGAAAAATCTACTACTCTACCTACCTTGCAAAAAGAAAAAAAAAGAAAAAAACCCAACCCACCTCTGTAACATTCTTAATTAAAAGATAAGGAAATATTCCCCCTAAATACTCACACCTTGCACTTATCTATGACATTTCTGCAAAGGAGCTGAAAAAAGCAGATGAGGACTGTTATCTACAGTGGTTCAGCCCGTGCCAGGATGAGGAACATAACCCAGTTGTCTGTGTAAAGCTCCTCACCACCCGAGGCACCCAGCGTGGCGTGCTGGGACTGCTCCCGCACACCCAGCTCCTGCAGCAGCTTCGCCTCTGCCTGCCAGTGCTGTTAGTCCTCCTGGCTATTTTCATGATTGCAGGGAAATGTTAAATACTGCAAATTCTCCCATCACCCTTTATCTTCCATAGCTCCTCTGCATAAAGAATACAGCCATTGGAAGCTGAATTTTACAGTTAGCTTAGAAAATACCAGCAGTGAGTATTTAAAGAAAGACTTGGGCATGTCTGTCCCTTTCTGTCCATTCTGCAGCACTGTTTTCCAACATGACTAATTAACCTTGTGATATAAATACAGGTTCTCACAGGCAAATACTCAGTGGAGTGCGAATGACAGAATCTCAAGTACCAAATATAACCCGTGCATCTCCACGGAGATGGGAACAGGTAGGCAATTTTGCCTGACAAACTGTCTAAGATCTGCACTTTCCTAGTCAGCCTCCCTTCTATTTTCTACCTCAGCTTCAGTAGACTCATCTGCTAATTTTTCCCCGATGATGCCCTCCACAGCATTTGCCTTCCCCATGCTGGCAGCCATCCCTTTATAGAGCGCTTTGCACTCATTCACAAAAGTCAGCTGGGTAGAGAGGCCCCATTTCCTATTTTAGGGCACATTCCTTGTTTTAATGCTTTTGGTGAGGCTTGTGCTTTCATCCAGAATGAGACACCATTGCTTTATGCTTTTTAATTTTAGTTATTCTTCGTTGTCGTATTGTAAAGGAAAACCAGGCCCCAAGACTTTCTATTGTTCTTGATGATGTTTTTAATATGTGGTCATTTATTGCCTTCTGCTAGGTAATTATTTCCTTTTATAGGCAAGGTATTTTGATATTTCGTTCTTCTCAAAGGAAGAAGACTAAACAAACAATATTACTGTGTTTGCTATATTTTCTTTTTCTTAAAAGACAGTTGATTTTCTCCAACCTGACTTAAATTATTATCAGTGCAGGTTAAAATTAATAGTGAATACTCGCTTCTTTTTGGTTTTGTATCCCTCTGAGATTATTTTCTCCCATGACATCTCACTTACTTACTTTTCTGCTTTTGAAGTGCTCCATACAGGAGAATCATAACATGGTGCAGTGCAGGAGTAAAGAACAGCATCATGTTTTTCCCCAGGGTTGGCAAGGCCATGCCGTGGTGGAGCAGCCTGCTAGGTGCCAAGGCTGACCTCCTGTACTGGCAGCAGCATCACTTGGAGATGTTTTCAGGCAAAAGTGATCTGCTTCCTAAAACATCCAGCCTGACCTGCACCTTGGCAGCTGCAGCTGTGAGGTCGGTGGGTGCAGTGGGAAGGATGTAGCTAAGAAACTGCAGCCCGAGGAAAGGCTGTGAGTGTCACACATGGTGCCAGACTGGCATGTGATTAGCAACCAGGTCTGTCAAAATGTTTTATAAATGTGTCTACGTTATGAGGAAGAACAACAGAAACTACGACAGGGGACCAAAACGTGTTTGGTCATATGCAGGAAAATAAAAGTAACTTCCAAGGGGATTGGTGTTTCTGTACACACAAAGTTTCAGACTCATTGAAATCAATACCCTCTAAGCTCTTTGCCGTCTCTGAAGTGCAAGTCTTCAAATTAGTTTGACACACTTTGTCACGGAGGAAAAACCCCAGCCAGCCAAAGAAACCCCAACCCCCTGAGCCCACTGTTTGGAATAGTTTGTCAGCACTTCACACAGGCACTATTGAAATGAGGTTCAGGAGTCTCGAGCTTTGCAATCTTTTTAAAAAACCATTTTTATTGCACTTGAAATAAAAAGGAGTTGGTATATGAAAATCAAAGTACTGCACGCCTCAAAAGATAACAGAAGTTTATTACACTATAAAGGCTTTCAGCATATGTGAATGCTTATTTTATCTGAACACATTAGCATAGTTATTAGTCATTCTAAATGATTAAATTTTCCTCTCATCCACCTAATCTGCATTATAAATGAATATACTAAAGAGCAATGCACTTTGTTGATAAAGCACTGACTTGGCAGTTCGGAGACAAGAGTTTGTTTCTGGGCCTGACTTTGACCTCTTGAGTTGGCCCAGGCTGGTCATTTTGCCTTGAAATGCTTCAGCATCTCAGACTGACCTGTAATATTGACCTATCTGAACAAAAGCTTCAATATCCAATCAATATACGTCAATGGCCAATCAACATTTTAAACTGTTTTATAGTGTTTCATTATTTATTGTCATAGGAAACCCTGTTAATGATGCTTAATGAAAGGGGAGAAACTGTTAGGCTGTGGATATTGATGTGCTTTGGTACTCATGGAGTGACAGAAATCCCAGCAGCTTAAAAGCTGCCACTCTGAAACTGGGGGTATTAACATGCCTAAGGGCAGAGATACCCCTTGCAGCAGTGGCAGCTCCTGTGACTTAGAGCAGTCTCCTCCACCTGGCTGTCTGTCCATTTCTCTGCAGCAGCAATTGCTGGGAAGCAATTAACTCATAGTATGTTTGAATGGAAACCAAATAAAATTTAGTTTTGAACTGTTCAAAGTTGATTTCACTGTCCTCTTGAACAAAAGCCATGTTCTGCTCCTCAATCCTCTCCTTACCACCTTTTAAGCATTGTGTCTCAGTGCTGTGGCAATCTGTGGCAGCCTGGAGGTGAGTGTGGCTGCCCAAAGGTAATGTGCTTGTCCTTCTCCCAGAAGTGATGGGATGGTCTCTAGATCTGCCTGCCTCCTCAAGAAGTCCCTAAGCCTTGGTCACAAAATGCATGTGAAGGAATAAAGAGTTTTCAAGTGCCCCACAGCTCCTTGTGCAGAGGGGCTGGTGCTGGGAGCTCTGCATGCCCTTCCCCAGAGGGCAGGTAACATTGCCTGCTAATCCCATGTGCCCACCAGGGAAAGCCTTCATTTTTCTTATGGTTTTACCACTTTGGTGCCTCAAAAAGTTTATTCTTGGTCTCTTTTGCATGTTACTTACACTTGGGACCATATATAACTCGTTTTTGTTACAGCCAAGCCAAACCTATGCCAGTACATTCAATAACAAATGAAGTCCTTTCTTCCTGATACGATGGGCTGAAAAAGGACTGTGGCAGTTTGCTTAAGTAGGGTGGGGCTGGTACCAATAAATAGTTGAATTCCCCTGGAGGTCAATAGCATAGAAAATGAAAAAAAATCTCCCTGGATGATTGTGTAAGGATCACCTCTGATTTAGTCATATTTCCATGAAGCCTTGCTCCAATGGAGTAATGCTCCAGGACTTCTTCAGGCATTAAACATAGATTTGTGTTTTACTGAGTTAAAGCGGGATGTCATCTGTGAAAAGAGCAATTTATGTCCTTTGTCATGGATTGTGACGCTTCGAATCTCTGGAGACTTTCTGATAGCTATTGCTAGCGGTTCAGTGGACAGAACAATCAGAGGAGGTGACAAAGGACACACTTGCCTTCTGTCTCTCTAAGGAAAAAGTCATTCAAATAAAGGAGTCTCCGAGAGTCATTCAAACAAATGAATGCACACCCTCTGGCTTTCTGCGGGCTTAATGAACCCTATTCACCAGAAGCACAGCCTTGTTGACAAGCCTCTGTCTTTGGAGGCAGAAGGAGAATGCTGAAGGAAAGTCGGTCAGATTTGTTTTCTCTGAAGGAGTGGAAAGACAATTTTCTGCCCTTGCCTAGGACTGTGGGAGCTGCACAGTCCTGGGCATGCAGCGACCTACTTGTTCTGCTGGCTCAGGCTTTCCTGGGATTTTGCTCTGATTTCAAACATTTGCTCCTCTGCTACGAAATGAGTTTCACACAGTCCTGAGGCAATCATGATTTTAGGAGAGCCTATTTGCTTCTTCCTTTGCCTTGTATTTTATATGAGGGCAGCAATTTTGTGCATGAAATAATTTCAAGAGCTGGCAAGTTCCAGAAATTTCTAAATTGTTGTGTGCATGTGAAGCCATATCACACAACTGTGTTTTGTTTTGCTTGTTTGGTTGGTTGGTGTTTCTAAGTTTACATTCCCCTCCCTAGGATAAAAGACAGGCAAGCAAAGCGGCTACTCAGCTTCAGGCACCAAGCTGCCCACAGCACCTTTGATATACAGCCCCCTTGCCCATATGTGCAGTCATGTGCTCACATAACTCTTCCTAACTGTGGGAAATGAAAAGGAAAATGTTAAATTTGGTAATATTTATCACAATCATTTTTCAAGAGCAAGAGAGAAACTACTGGGCTATTGAGAAATGTGGCCTTTTAATAGTCATCTAGGATTATCCATTTATGCGAATAATAAAAATCTCATACACAGACAGAGAAAGTAGGGTAAAACTTCATATTGGAGTATATATTCTCTAGCACAGACAATGACTGAAGGCCTTGGAGTTTGAAGAAATGTCAATTCATCAAGGTTTTGTCTTTTTTTTTTAAGCTCTCCATATTGGAGATTTCAAGGAAATAATTGAGTTTTCTGCTATTGGACCAAGAGTCTTATATATGCATGACTTAAAAGAAAGAGATTATTAAATATCTCACCATTTAATATCTAGATAATTTCATCCAATAAAATCCTGTGCAGCAAGTAATTTAAATTGGTACCCTATTTATGGCAGACAAAACTGCTCACTACCATCTGCTTCGTGGTTTTAATAGATGAAGTGTTAACTGTGTGTTGCATAAAATTCATTGCGACTAGGTTAATTAAATGGCTGTGCTTCACTTCCTGCACTCTGGTAATAAGATGACAACCTCATCTGAATTTATTAACCCTTGCCACTTCCAGTACTGTTATCACCCATTCAACCACCTTTGGTCAACAAAAACGAAATAAATCACAATAACAGGAGACATAACCATATTGGCTAACAAAATAGATATTGATTAGCATCTTCTGAAGCAAATATGTCAATCTAGTCTGATTTTATTGTCGCAAAGGTCATTGAAATCTGCTGGAGTGTTAGTAACGTGAGTAAATGATGATGCAGTAGGTTATTGGAAAACACCGCAAATCTAATCTTTGGTGCTAAACAGCCTAAATGACAGCTTCACTATGGAAAGCTGGGGAGGCCTTTAAACTCTTCAGCTTTCTATTTGAGCAAGAAGACATTAAATAGCCTTCTGCAGCATAGGCCCTTACAGAGAGCTCAAAGCCAGACCTCTGAGTGTCACTCCAGTCAGAGCCACTTCTGTCCAATCCAAAGAGGGAGCATGAGGTAAAACTGCTTCATTGACATCCATGCCCTGGCCAACCCAGCACTGGGTCAAGCCTTTGTGACAGCATGATGTCTTTTCTTGGTCTTAAAATCAAGAGTCAAACATGGTTAGAAGGAAAAAAGGGATTTTACTTTTGTATTTATTTTAAGGATCCTTAGGTGCACTAAGTCTAGGTTGAATGCACCTCAATGCACACCACAATGTACACCCCACAAAAGATCTGGTGTAACATTATAGGTCTTACTAATTAGCATATTTATCAAAAATTCCCCAATGAGAGGCTCAAATGAGCCCCCCTCCCCAAGGAACCTTCCCCTGGATGGTTCTATCTTAGTTTACAAAATGTGTTCTGGAGAGGACTTTGGGGTCTGGGGCACACTGATCCCTAGCTATGCAGCTTCTAAAATGTTTAGTCTCCTAGCTTGACAAACAAGTCCAAGAATGTAGGCAAAAAGCACTAAGAAAACAGAAGTTGTAAAAAGGTATAAAAGGGGTATAAAAGAAAAGGCAAAAAATCATCATGGCATCAGCAGATGCAAAGACACTTCTTAGTATGGCCAATAGAAACTATCTGCAGGTGGGACTGGATTGGTGCATGGTAAGGAAGGACCTGACAGAGGCATCTCCAGGTGCCAGTTCCTGGAGCCAGCCTCTTCTCCACCACTTACACTCTTCAGATATTTAGAAAAGTTAATTTTAGGCAACTACACACAAAGCAGTCTTGTTGGCCCTACTGACATTTACCAGAAGAGATCAATACCATGCATCAAAGCCGTAGTCATTCCTGCCCTTCAGATACAGGCATTGAAGACTTTTTGGAGGACTTCCAGCCATTCCCACTGATCCCATCGTTGTACATGGCTGTAGGTTTCCCTCTCTGCCTTGTCACCTGGCTACTGCTTCTGGAAACAGCTCCTGTGTCATGTTCAGCCCCCTTGGTCTAAGCAGGCTCCAGACACTGTCTTTGAGGGTGTTTCTATGCAGCCTTGTGAGGAAAGTCATGTGACTCCCTCCTTCTATGCGTCAAAGTGGTGGGATGAGATCCAGTTCTGGTTCACAAGTTCAGCTGCACCAAACTAGTTCAACCTGTCTTGCGTGTTATCATGCCAGCATTGGGCTTTGCCTTCCAGGGACGTAGATAAGATTTGTTTTTTAAACACAACAGGGAAGTTTTCATTTATGCTGAGGGTTGTAGTTAGAAATAAGTTCATAGGATAAATCAGAATTTATAACTGTATACATACCAGAACAAAATATCTTTCTCCACTAGTAGTCAAGAGGCTGCCAAACTTCCCCCCTTCCGTCCCCACACCCAGCTCCCAAACCTCATCCCTGCCCCAGCCATGAAGAAAAATAGCAGAATCAAAGCAACTTGGCCCATACAGACTCACCTGTACTGGGGACCAGGAGACCATCAGATGAACTGATTTATTTCCCAGATGCTGGAAGTCTGAGCCTGATGTCAGCAGGCAGTGCAACCAGATTTACCAAAAAGTCCCTGGCCCTGCACAGACTGGGGTGCATTCAGTTCCCAGAGCAGGCTGGAAGAGGAGCTGTGGCAAAGCTCCGGTAGGCAGAGGGCGGGATGGATGGCATACCTGGAATTTAAAGAAACTGCAGCTATGAGCTACCTGTGGCTAGGAATGGAGATGACATAGATAACCACTGGATGCTATCTCTGAATTTTCAGACTTCCAAACACTTTTTTTTCCTGATTATTCTTAGCATTGAATACGTTATTAAAAAATAGTGAATGAAAGCCTATTTTTCAATGGGCCTATTTTTTTTTTCCTCTCAGTATTCATTTAGACTCCAATTTTTACCACATTACCTTTATAGACCTGAAGTCCCCTGATGGTATTTATTGTAATACATGTTGTATGATTTTGAATTCTGTTCAAAGCAACTCTTAACTTGTACAAGGAAGTAACATTTCAGGCAACTACTATTCACGTGCTTCAAAGAACTCAGTATAAAACTGCTGTCCTTCCCAGAAGCACTTTTCTCTCATGGGTCTCCCTACAGGATCACTGTACACAGCGTTTGAAATGTTGCCCAAGTGCACCATGTTCTCATGCAAAATAGGTAACTTAGACAGAGGGTGTCATGCTAACCCAAATTTAACCTTAAAGGTTGAAATTCAGTTCTCGGGGGAAGGCCCACATGTGAGCTGAAGCTGCTGCAAGTCCTTTCCCAAAAGCATACGTAGGAAATGTCCGCTATAGGGTTTGTGGGATTCTCCTGCATGAGAAGCGGATGGTGTTCGCTGTAATTGTTTCCTCACTCAACTGCGAAACACAGACTAAAAAGTCATATTTGACTTGTCTGTGGGTGCACTTTCTGATTATGGCAGATATTGTGCACCTTCCCCAGTGAAACATTAAAATCTCTGCACATTTTCAAAGCAAAGTATTGAAATATTTTCCATCCCAGAGGCAACCAGTTCAGTGGGCAACAGCCTCACATCTTCAGTGGGGTGTGGACATAGGGCTCTTTTGACAGTTTGCACACCACAACAGTTAAATTATAATACCTCCTTATGTTGGTTTTTTCCTCCTCACACAAGACACAATATTCTAGATGATCTGTGTTTTGCATCTCCCAACATTGCTGTCAAGTTCAATACAGCAGGATGAAATTCTTCAGTGGAAAGAAAGCAGGAAATAAGATGGTCTATCTGAGCTAGGCTTTGAGTGTTCCTGCTCTAGAAACAACAGATGCGGGATTTGAACAGATCCAGGAGCACATGCACATCCTAGTAATGCCTTGAACATACCATTTCACGTCCTGGAGATAACAGGGCCTTTACCAAACTTTCCCCTTTGTGGCTTCATGTCCACACGAGGGCACCCAGGGCAGGGAGATGGGATCATGGCCAGGCCCTCTGGTCGGGTAAGTGGAGAGCAGCTTCTCCCTTTGCTGTGCTGCACATTTGCCACACTACAAATTTAGTGAACCAAGCAGTCTTAATTCTGATAGAAAGGAATAAACTACAGATCTTCTATCTCTTGAGCACAAGCAGTGGGTGATCAGTGAATTCATCAAAATGTCAGTACACTGGTTCAAGTCCCTGCTCTGCATCAGGCTTCTGCATAGCAGAAGATATACTTAGATAAAATTCCCATTAAGTCTTCATCTGTCCACAAGCTCTGGGTAAATTGCAACGCCAGGGTGTAATGAACCTGAGGGTAAAGCAGATGGAAAGAAAATGAAACTGAGAGACATCTGAACCTGTTAAAATGAGAGATGTGGAGAGAGCATCCTACCAGTCCCCTCTTCCCTGCATTACCCAGCCAGCCCGCTCCAGCACCTGCCTTCTGCAGCAGTGCAGCAACACTCAGCTGTACAAAGCCCTTTAGGCATGGAGGGTAAAATCTCAGGCAATGTACACACAGAGCTCCTGGTGAAAGATCAGCGTGATTACTGTGAGAGATCAGTGAGCTACTGCAGACGCAATTTGTGGCCAGAACATTGACCTAGACCTTGGCTCTATGATACTTTCTATTTAAAGAAAATAGAGCAGCTTTACACACCACCCTCCCCTTGCCCACTGTGCTTGCAGGTGGATTACTCCTGCTTGTTCTTCAGGTCAGCTGATGGCTCTCATAGCCACCACAAACTCTGTCCAGTTCTGCTGTGCTACCTCAGAATCTCTTCTTGCCAGTGCTGGGGCGGCAGCTCCCTGCTGTCGGCAGCCTTCTCTCCCACCAGCATGCTCGGTGGTTTGAAGGACAACCTGATCTGTTTATACTTAACACAAGATGGAGAAGTGTTTAGTACCTGTGTAAAGTAAAAAACAGCACAGCCTTAACTCTGGAATGGAACAGCTTCTTCACATGGCAAATGACATAATAGCCCTTCATGTGGCAAGTCGACAGGTAATTTGGCAGCTGAGGCTCTGTGCCAACAATTAAGTGCTGATGAAAGTGATGGCATATAAAAACCCTACCACTGACAACAAAAATAAAGCAAGCCAGTGCAATTACTGTCACTGCTGTGGAAAACAAATCTTTAACTCTTCCAACATCACCAAAAATAGAAAGCTAGGGAACTGCCATTCACACCTACCACATGTGGCACTGCTCTCCCTCTCCTCTCACAGCTGAGATGCTGTGATGGATTTAGAGCTCCCCAGGGATAATTTAGGAACACTGCATAGAAGCATGGTTAATATGATGTTTAATGTGTCAATACATTGGATTTAATAGCAGATTTTCCGGATTAAAAAACAACAAACAAAAGGTACTAACTGGTAATTTGGAAAACAG
>VXAD01005617.1:1262304-1310453 GCA_013399195.1 Dicrurus megarhynchus
ATAGCAGCAGACTGTGTGCCCCTACGCAAAAACATTCTCATATCTAGTTTTAACTTTACATATAAAAATAACTTGGAGAAAATACAAAAAAACATTTTATTTTAACATGAAAATATCACAAAAATTAGTAAGCCTGAGATGTAGGGTTTTGGTGAAAAACAAGAGGCTTGTAGTGTTTTGGCTGCTGATAAAGATGCATGTATTGATAGCTGGGGTGAAAAGCAGAAGAATGCACTTATTTCTTCTGCATGTCAGTATCTTCAAACACAGTAAGCCACATGCACCCTTCTCTCCTTATGTAGATGCTGGTTCACCATGTTTAATTCCAGCGGAAGTGGATCTGACGTGGGCGGTCAGCCCCCTCCTTTACCAATGGCTTATGGAATTCACGTCCTGCACGAGAGTGGATATTTGCCCAACAAAACTCACAGTAATACTGCAGGCAAGTGACATTGGCACAAAAGAAAGGAGCAAACTTCCCACCGCACCGCGCACCCTGGCACTCATCACACATCTGGTCATCCAACACGTATGGCTTTACCTCCACCTGTTGGAGTGAAACAGCAACAATCCAGTTAATAACTGTTACTGCTTGAAGTTGTATGAAGGCACTCATTTTTCTCTGGTTTAAAAAAGAACCCCCCAAAAAACCCCAAAGTCTGAAATCAGTCCTATTAACACCTTTATATAACCGATCAGTTATTAATTGTTATCATTTATCGTCTACAGACCCATCCACACTGCAGAACACTTCAAGGCAGATCTTTAGAAGTACACTGTGCATGTAATAAACATCTACATCAGAAACTTTCCCTAATTTATTCTGGAAGAGTGTTCTTTGGAAACGATATTATGGATATATGCGTAGAAGAAAACCAAACCAACCAAAGGTCTCCCAACTGAATGTGAATATGACAATTCTATACGGTTCAGCAAAAAAATAACTGAACATATGAGACTGTAACTCTATAATGTAGAATTTTTTTTTAAAATACAAGTGTCTCTGTATGTACTACATGGTGTGCAAATTAAAAGTACTTTCTGCAAGCTGTAATGGAGATCTTTTAGCAGTGCTGTTCACCATAAATTCACTCCCTATTTTTAAAATATGGTCAAATTTGGCCCTACCAATTTTGGTAATCTATTACTTTATCTTTCTGTGGCTTTGAGCTGTACAGGAAATAAGTACCCAATACAATTCTGAAAATATTTTTTAAAGGCCATTATGCAAGTCTACAGACAGCTACAAACACCTGTCTTACACAGTTTCTCTCTCCCAAACTCAGATATCTGACTGCCAGAATGGAAAAGTGGCCGGAGTCCAGTAGTAAATATGCATTATGTCTTTTGCATAACTGAACTGCTACAGACTGTGATCAGACAGGAAGAAGTACTTCATAATAAAACACAAAATGAGTTGACTCAATCATTAAGGAATGTATTGTTGTATTCCACATTTTCCTCACTGCTGCACGAGATTTTTTTCCTTAGATACCAGTATCTCAGAAGATCACTACATGCAGATATTGACTGTATGTTCTATATTCAGGCAGAATATGCCTGAAATATTAAGAACTTTAAAATCTATACTTTTTTCAGTGTATCTCCAGAGGAAAAAATTTGCACATACAGCTCCCCACCCTGAAGTTTTACAGCCAAATAGGCTTCATGTCCTTAGCTTCAGAAGTAGAGGCCATCCAAGAAATGTCAGAGCATGCTTCTTCCAGTAATCTATATTCAGTACAAGCTCTACTTCTTATTTCACTACAATGACCTGCCTTATCACCAATTACACTCAAACTTTCCAATAAACAGGTACCTTATGCAGTAACTGTGTTAGTAGCTCAGAATTACTGAAAGCATGAAGCAGCATATATTTCAAGCTTCAATGCACTAATGCACCAAGATCGGTAAAAAGATGATTTCAAAAATATTAGAGAAACACTTTGGGGAATGGAACTATTACATGAGGTGGATGCAGACTGCTGGCATATGAAAGTTAACAATATTTTAAGGAATTGTTTGGAGTTGGAAGTCCAAAGAAATGCTTGGAGCTTAGCTTTAATATATGATAAAACACGATGAGCAGTACTTTGCTGAAGAAAAACATCTGTTAGAAAACTAAATATATCTACACATCAAAAGAAGTGGAGAGAAGCTACAGAGAGAACTTAGTTAAAGAAGAAGTTAAGATCACAGATAATGTTTGTCAAGTGACTGTGACACTAAGATTTCCAATTAAGGCAGGAAAAGGTATGTGCAAAAAAGAGCTGTAAATACTTTGAACTGAAGTTCCGAAGGATAAACAGGTGAACTGCAAAATTTAGCAATTGAAAAGTACTTTTACACAGACAAAACTGGTTATGAGAAGAATGTGAATGGACAGCAGACCTACAGAAACTGAATATAACTGGTATGGAAAGGCAATGCTGAGGTAAAGAGCAGAACAGGCTCTGCCTATAGGACTTCAGTGAAATACATACTTTGTTACCTTCCTGGCCAACATGCACAAACACCTCAGGTGAAGGCAGTATCCAAAGTAGGACTATCTTCCTCATTTACAAAACCAGTGGTTCATGGATTTATACAAACTGCTTGCTCATCTATAGATCTGCAATAATAGCGATTTCAGAATATTTTCAGAGCCTGAAAAGGCATTAGTGTAAAAACTCCATAGAGGTAAAAAACTATTTCTGAAAATAGCCTTTTTCATACTTTCAGCTAAGATTCAATATATTCCCTAAAATAATGCTCTTCTCTATGCCTCCTCAGTAATGCAAATAACTGGGTGATAGTAAATATATGTAATTATATAAATAAGGATTGACCTTATGGTTTAATTAAAGATGATTTAAAAAATATAGATTAACCCCACCTGAGATAAACAGAGAAGTTAATAAACCCTCCCCCACCATGGGACTTAGAGACAAGTTTATTAAAATAGTTACGATTTGGCCCTGCTGTATTCAGCCAGCGAAAGACCTCAGGGGTAGCACACATTTTCTAAAATAAGAAAAAGTGAGGATGCTAATAAAAATTTGGAAATTCCAAATTTAATACAACACTTGAGTCAAAGAATTAATTTTTCAAGTGTTAAAGCAACACTAAAGAAATAACATAAATTATATCAAAAAAAGAAACTTTTAGAATTCAGATATTTAAAGAGAAAGCCTACATGTTCCTGCCTTTCACCCTCAACCTCTCCAACCCATGAACAGCTACCTCCAGATATTAATTGTGCTTGCAGGGGTTTCTTTGGATTGTTTTGGTACTTGTTTGGGGGTTTGTTTTTTTTTTTTGGCAATTTGGTGATTGAAGAAACCATTGAGTACTGTTTTTATAAATTAAATCTCAGTGGACAGAAGTCAAATACTGTGCTTCTCAGATCTAGTATTTGGGGTAGATTTTTATCCTGGTTGTTCTTTCCCCCCATCCAAGCTCCAAGAGGCCTGCAGTCCATCTTGCCTTAAGAACTGCAGTGTTACATCACCCGTTCACAACCTACATCCTTTTCTCTGCAAACAGCAAGCACTGCCACTTCAGATGCCTGCTCAGCATCCAAAGAGCCCTAAAGATCTCTGATGACCTATCATAAAAACCAACAAAACAGCAGAACAATGTATGTAGAAGTGCAGCCTTCAAAGGCAGGATCATGCCTTTCTTCTCTTACAAGATGGCACTGCCAGTCTGCCATGTACCTCTCTACTGCAAAGGACACACTCCCATGGGAAGAGGAAGACAAAGATAAAAGTTCCCCATGGTCTAAAAGGTACAAGTCCATGTCTCCCACTTTTAAGGGAGACATAATTTGGATGGGAACCAACTGCCCATGTCTCAATTTTCAAGTCAGGTGACTTTACAGACAAATGCCCTTTATACAGTTCCTGAAACACACTAAGTAATCCTCAATTCTGAAACTAAATGACTAGCATTCCTCTAGAAGAAATTCTGGATTCTGGTCCCTCCTCCCATTTTGTCCAAATACTCAAATTCAAGATGATTAACAGTTTTACTTCCCCTCACCCAATCACAGTGCCAAGGCCATTCTTTCTGCTATGTAACTATCCAAAAAAGCAGAGTTATAAGGCAAAGACAGCTGCAAGTCACAAGGACAGCAATCCCATGACCAAAACATAGCCATCACATCTTAATCTGAAGCCTAGATGACTACCCACATCCACACCCACTCATCCTCTGGGAAGGATCGTGTTTGGGGACTTCAGCTCATAAGGCAAGCAGTATTTGAGACACAAAGCTGTATTACTCTGCCTATTTGGAAGGAGAGAAGCACATGCTGCCTCCCTAGAGCAGACTTCTGTTAACTGTACTACTTTTTCCTGTGTCTTTTATCTGTAGAGGAGACTGGACCTTGAACTACTTTACTTACTCGACCCTTCTTCCCGTAAGACTTTAGTTTTGTTTTTTTAAGAACACCTATTAATGCCAGACTATCTCTGCAGCTCTTGACATCAAAACTAGTGACCCTTAAAACTGACATAATTCAGATGCCACTTCTCTTTGCTACTCTTCTTCTTCTAATTAGGAGTTATGAAGTTCACTTGTCTTCTTAATATGTTAGTTTTACTGTTGCTAGGAATAAGCATCTGTAGCAAACAGAAATATGTATTGGTAAGTACTAAGAAGACTTTCAAACAGAAAAAATAAAAAATTTTGTATTTTAGGTGTTGAGCCTGACCAACTTCCTGACTTTTCAATTATGGCTGAAATTAAGGGCAGCTATAAGTATCAAGCTAATATGAAGCCAATGAATACTAGAGTTTGTTATGAATGACAGAGGAATTATCACAGTATTCGGTTTCATCAGAACATGGGAGAGAAAGAGATTTTCAAACCCCTTGCCCATACACAACAAAACCAGAACTCCAGAATGGGAAGAACATATGGTCCAACATACATCAAAGGAACAAACTGCTGCTCTGTGGAAACACGCTGTTTGTTTGGGGGCATTCACGGCATACTCCTGAAAGTAGGGGAATTACATGAATACTAAAAAAAAGGTAGAAGCTGTCTTGAAAGCCAATCCCATGCAATGCTACCACACTCTGATAAGTTTCTTTATAGGGCATAACTCTTTTTCTTTAAATCCGTGTAACTTACTCGTTTATCAATATCGCCATGCTGAAGTTGAACAAACCGAGCACTGATGGCAGCAATATAACTCTGCTGATTGGAAAAAGCAACACGTCCAGCACCTTTTGGGTATTTCAGCTCAGGGTCAGTGTCAATTCCTGCGTAACAAACTCCACCATAGAGACGGTCCATGATCATAGCCAATTCCACTATTAAGAAACAAAACAGTGTTTACTTAAACTGTTCTTACAGTACAAACTTAGTATGCTCATGTCTAAAAATACTAGAAAAGGTAATTTTAATTATTAATTTTGCAACAGCCAATGGAATAGTAATAACAAAATTTAAAAAAAATTAAAGAAACAAATAAGCTATTAATTACTCAGATCTTTCACACTGTGGGTACATACACCCAAGGAACAATGGAACTGTAAGTTCTTGATAACCTGGAACTGGAATTTCAGAGCAGTTTTCTTCAGGGGATTATGGCAAAAGTTTTTGGGCAGGCATTGGAATGTAAGCCGTATAAAATGGATCCACATGCCACAAATTCCTTAGTATGTGTTCTCTGGCTGTCCTAATGCTCTACATCCTACTTGAATTTAAAGATGTTGTTAGCATCTTTTCATCAGCCACACAGACCTTGATTAACTCTACAGTGCTATACTTACCATTGATACTCAAGTCCAGAGAAACAAAAATTCCGAATTTTACAGATCAAATACCTTGGCAATCCTCTGATTGCCAAATTATACTGAATTCAGTTCCAATTCATTGGGGTGGAAAACACTGTTTTTTTCAGAATTAATATCCTCTGTGTTAGGATATAGAGGTGTCAGCAGCCCTTGATGTTCAATAGCTGTTTGAAGAGACTCCTTAAGTTTTACTGCTTTTGTGAAGTCATTATTCTTATTTCACAATGCCATAAAAGTTTCATTTTCACATATACAGGGCATTTGCAAGCTGAGCATAAGAATGCATCCATTAAATTTATCACAGACATTCAGCACAGTAATATGGAGCACTGGACTGAATTTAAAGAAAAATTAATCTGCAGTTGGAACATACTGTGTTTATGCTCATTTAGAGAGCTTGTATTACAGTCAAAAGTAGAGACTTAAAAGTAAAATAACAAAAAACGCTTGCGCATTGCAGGTCCAAGATAGAAAAATTTAAGATCCCTTGTATCCCAAATTTACACGATTGGTTTTTGGTTTTCCTACCTCTTTCATCTAAAAGCTCATCTTTCTCTAAGAATAAAATTCATTACAAATTATGAAAGACTAATGAAGTCCAGAAGTCACTCTGATAAAAAAGCGGATTTGAACCACTGTATGGTATTCTTCTGCTTCCAACATTCACTGCAACCTACTTACTAAAAAGCCATCTAAAACATCGTAAAAGGCTACTGCAGCCAATCTGAAAATGCAGCCTGTACAGGTTGTAGATCAACCATTCCACAGCTACAAAAACATTTGTTTTTTCCTTCATGCCTCTGGCAAGAATCTAGAAAGAGTCCTGCAATCTCATATAATATTGTGCCATAAAGACTGTGCTAGCTCTCTGAATTTCTTCCTTTTCCTTACATGCCTTCTTGTTCAAGTAGTCCATCACCTGTTTGTGCGTGTAACCTGACAGCAGCAGAAGAGTAGCTAATGCACAATGACAAGCAGGTACAAATACCACTCCATAGTCACACAGCAGGGCAGAAATGTTTCCATAGCATTATTTTAAAACAAACTCTTTGTTTTATGCCTTTTGTGACATAGCTTACACTACAGTTTTGCTAATATGATCAAAGTATTTTCCACAGCTATAGAGAGGTAACAGTTTCCAGTAAATCTCAACGATGAACTGTGATTTACGGCCGAAGCCAGATAGTAGAGAAATTTAAGAACACATAAATATTCTACTGTGGTAAAACTACCGCAGTACAAAGACTATTCAATTTTTGTATTTATGTATCTATATCTATCTATATAAAAATTATACATGGTACAAATTATTTCTAGTAATTTCTTACTTTTTGCCACAGATTTTACTCACCAGCTCTTAACGGTCTAGGGACTCCTCCAACAAAAATTGTTTTCCGAGGATCAAGTGGCTGCGAACCATCCATCACAAAGTCACTATCACTGAGATTCCAGGGACGAATCTGAACCTATTAAATTGGGAAAGAAAATAGTATCCTACTTTAAGTTTCACTACAGTGTGGAAATATGTTCATCAGCCTATATAAATTTTCAGTCATAACTTCATTACCTTAGCATGTCTAGGTGCTCTGTTTTAATCCTATTAATTCAAAATACTACAATTTTAAAATAATCCAAGTGTTTCAGATGTTGAGCTCTACCAACAGCAGTTCACTTTTGATTTTTTTCATCTTCATCATTTCCAATGTTGCTTTAGACAGATGGCAGCTATAGCCTGCAGGTCATCGACTGTGTACTTACTGGCTTGTCCTTGATAGTGGGGCTGGAAACACAGAGATAGAGCTTTCCATCTTCTTCAATGCAGGCATCAATCAGGGCCTGAACAGAACTCTCTTCTTGGAACAGGAGGAATGCATAACCTGGAAAAAGACCCAAACCAATTGATGTATTTTTTCTCATCTTTATTCTACATAATCATCTTTTCAAGTCACTTTTCCATACAAAAGTAAAAGAAAGTAAAACCAATTCTTTCATATTAGTCATCTTCTTTAACTATGTACTACATTGCCATAATTAACAGAACTTCCATCTGTAAAATAATTGTCAGAAGAGACTAATAACCAAATAAAAGCAAACATGTCTACTCTATCATGCACTGGAAGCCTAGGCTACACATCATTCATTGGCTGCAACAGACATTATACAATGTAAATCCAACTTGGCTCAAAGGACTAATCTCTGTTCTAGAGATTAGAACGAAGTATTTTATTACGTAAGTGACCCAGCAAACCTTTCAAACACTACAAAAACAGGAATTAAAATGCTTATTTAATGCTACATAAAAACAAACAGTCAGACAAGCAAAGAACCTGACACATTACTTTCACAGTTACAGTATGTGATACACTGAATTTGTTACTTTACAAATAACCCAATGGTACAATTAGGGTTGCATACTAAAACAAACTTTATGGACGTATTTTTTTCCACATTTCTTTCTGAGATTACTACCAAGTTTAGAATTCTCACACAAAGTTATGTTCTATGATTTTGATGGAGAAGTAAATGCTGAAGCAGCTGCTCTAGAGCGGGCTTGGGAAAAGGCAACATGGGTGCATTACCAAGCCTTTTGGAAATGTTGCTGTATTTCTGAGAGAAGCTATATAACCACCAGCCATTTCTTGTCCTACAGCATACACTGTAGGTCACCAATGTAAAGGTGGTAGGGTGTATCTCGAAGACCATTAAAGAATCAGTGCATTAACAATGTAAGGTTTGAGAAACAAATGCACAACTGATTTTAGACATGTGGGAACAAAAAACAGGATTTAAAGAAAAAGCTCTAAGGTCTATACTGGTCTAATAAGTTGTACCTTATTTCTTACCCCTCATACCACAGTCCCATCACAGCTACATAAAAGGGATACATGACAGGATTTTATGTATTCCATATTTTTATGTAAATCTTATTTAGTTTCTTAACAAATATTTCATTGGGAATCTTTGGGGTTGGACTGAAGCATTTCCTTGTAAAGCCAATTCTTCACTGCTGAAGAGTATTTTTATTAATGATGACCTGTTTAACTTAAGCAAATCCATAATAATTTAAATTCAGAATCTGTTTTAATTTCACTATTTTTCACAGAATTTAAAATGAATGTATTACCCATGCAAAACACAGTGAATGAGGGCATGAGCCGACTGGCATGGGTGAGGTAAGCTCCATGTAACTGTGCTTACTTGGTCAGAAGCCAGGCACACACATCCCAGTTTGAATGAAGAGCTCAGTACAAGAACGATGGGAGTACAAAAACTTGATTAATCAAAGGCAGGGTTAATTGCACAAGATACCGTCTAAGGAATCAGACATACAAAGATTCTCCAGATACTGATTTTTCATCAGTTCTTATCCTAATGCAAATCAAAGGTACTGCCATATAGGTCCAGATACATAAGGACGGTAAGTGCCTCCATATAATCTACCACCTCTGTGTCTGCAGCTATTAATATGCTTAACTGCAGCACCTTGCAAAAAGATAGAAAATTCAAGTACAAGACCTTGCTGAGGAGTGATAAGGATTACTACATATTTCACAGAATACTGTGAGTTGGATGGGACACACAAAGATCACTGAGTCCATCTCTTAAATGAATGGACCATATAGGAATTGAATCCACAACTTGGATTGTTATTAGCACCATGCTCTAACCAACTGAGCTAATCTCAAGGTCACTTCCTACAACCACTCCAGACATGGAAAGGAAAGCAGCAGAAAAACCATATGTTACTACTGCCTTCTCAACCTCATCTGAATAACATGTACGCATGTTTTGGTTTATCCCACTTAATTAAATGCCTCAGAAAGCCTTGTGTCATGAGCTCAGCTGTACTACTCCCCCTCTGAAGACATCAAGTTAGGGTATAGCCTGTACCATCAAACTGGTCTGTCTGTAGTTTTGCTCCACAGCTCTAGACCTTCAAAGATTTACAATGCAATTTATCTTGCTCCCTAAGTCTAGCCCAGAGGAAAACAAACAGTTATTTTGTTTAAGAAAACCAGGCTGAGAAGATAATTTTCCTCAGGTCCCCACATACAGGCTGGATCAATGGGCCAAGGCCAACAAATGAGGTTCAACAAGGCCAAGTGTGGGTCCTGCACTTGAGACACAACAAGCCCAGGCAACGCTACAGGCTGGGAACAGAGGGGTCGGAAAGCTGCCCAGTGGAAAAGGACCTGGGGGTGTTGTTTGACAGTCAGCGAAACATGAGCCAGTGTGTGTCCAGGTGGCCAAGAAGGCCAATGGTATCCTGGCCTGTACCAGCAATAGTGTGGCCAGCAGGACCAGGGCAGTGACTGTCCCTCTGTACTTGACACTGTTGAGGCCACACCTCAAATGTGTTCTGGGCCCCACTGCAAGAAAGACATTGAGGTGCTGGAGCATGTCGAGAGAAGGGCAACGGAGTTGGGGAAGGGTCTGGAGCACAAGTTCTATAAAGAGAGGCTGGAGGTGTTTAACCTGGAGAAAAGGAGGCTCAGTGGAGACCTTATTGCTCTCTACAGCTGTCTGACTGGAGACTGTAGTGAGGCAGAGGGCAATCATCCTTTCTCCCAGGTAACAAATGATAGCACAAGAGGAAACCCCCTCCAGTTGTGCCAGGGGAAGTTTAAACTGCGTATTATGAAAATTTTCTTCACTGGAAGAGTGGACAAGCACTGGAACAGGCTGTCCAGGGAAGTGATGGAATCACTATTGCTAGAAGTGTTTGAAATACATGTAGATGTAGTGTTTAGGCACATGGTTTAGTGGTGGACCTGGCATGGTTACATTAATGGTTAGACCCGATGATCTTAGAGGTCTTTTCCAACCTTACTGATTCTGTAGCCATGAACAAAAAAAAGAGAATCCCTTCCAAAGAACCTAGACTTGCATAGTCTGCACACAAACTACTTTCCATCACTTGTCCTGGACCAGGGTACACTTCCTGGCACAGATCAATTACACATTAGCCACAGACTTCTCCAAAAAATACCAGTTATGCAGGCAACCAGCCTATAGACATTAGCTAGAAAGTGCTTTCAAAGGGAAATTAGAGTCTTACCTTTAGTAGTTCATTTAGACACCATAAATTAGGGCTATTCTTGTTATTACACCTACCACATGCCAACAACTGCATGGCACAAATGTTACTCTTACTCATTTCTGCTTTCTCAATATATGCTTTTATTGGATTTTTTTTTCACCTCAACATTCATAACTCATGAACTATTGTGGATGTTTGTTGTCTGCAAAGCCAGTGCAGTGGTGGAAGCCACATGCATAAATATGATAAAGTGCCTTACTAGTCTTTTTGTGAACTGCAATTAGCATGTGTGGTAGAAAGTACATGTCACAGTGAAACATGGGGGAGGTAGGGTGAAGAGTATCAAGTGTTCTACTGTACTGTGAGACAGCTTAACTCCCTAGTTTGGTTTTTTTGGGTAACACATTAGTCTTTTAAATTGAACAGCTTCACACCCAATAGCAATACAAGCCTGTTTACAATGAAAAAGCAAAGCCATTTTAATAGTTTTCTTTGAAGGAAGCTGCTTCATGGCTTTAGATCATGTACACCAAGAGCAGCAGGTCATGTTCAGGTATTACATACCAAGAAACAAAAGTTCTATGATTTGTACATATTTCACAAGGTGAAAAGTAGTAGATGAAAGAGTTTTATAAAAATCACTTGTTCATGTGCACCTCTACCAGAATTTATACCTTCTGTGGGAGTCAAGGTTTGGTAACTCCTCTTAGTATTTATCACTTAACTAAATTCCTCCGCATAACACCGAAACGATTAGTAATACTCCTACTTCTGAAGGCAATCAGTGTAGGTGACTTTGATAATACTCATACTCAGAAAATAACCTCAAATAATAGACAAGCCTTTCTGGAGGTAACTGGCTTTAGAGCTACAGTTCCTGATTACTAAAGATACTGTACTGTTTAGAGTAATGAGCTGCCATTTCTCTTAATAAAACAAGACCAAGAAATTACGTATTTTTTTAATATATTTGGTGAGCACTGGAAACAGAAAGCCCATCAGGTAAGTCTGAAAGGCCTAGCTGTTTGAAGAGTCCTACCAAATTAAATTTTTTCTTTTTTTTGTATTCATTATATAAAGAACAAATCCAAAGCAAAGCATTCTAGACTAGATTCATGCTAACGTGATTTTCTGAGCAAGGAAAAAAAATCTTTATTTCACAACAATATGGAAGTTTACCACAAGGAGAAAGGATGCTTCTTGTTATGCATATTCTGTGTAGGAATCAGAGAGCAGCTTTAGGTTCTATCAACCTCCAGCTAAATCCTGTCACTAACCGCTTAAAGGAGGAGTCAAGAAAATCAGTGCAAGCCAGCACAGCACTGCCCATGTAGTGACCTGCCAGTGACTGCAGTGGTATTTTGTGTTGGGGCTGGTTCCTCTACTGTCCTGACAGACTCTCCATAGAGGACACTAAGGGGCCTCAGTATAGTGCAATTCTTGCCCAGAGAATGCTGTACCTTAACTTAAATCAGAAAGAATCAGTCCAAGCTGCAGGTTAAATACAACCAATGGATCTATATAACCCATCTTTCAGTTTTACATTTAGTCATCTTTGATGGAGAATTAACTCCAAAACACACGTGAAGTGAAAAAATGTGGTGCTGCTCTATATTTGTGAAACCCATGTATCTAATCTTTTAGATATCCTCAGTTTGGGTAAATGAATCAAGCTCAATGTGCTTATGTTACAGTGACCTCAATTGCTTTCTATACTCCACTGGCTGTACTGGCCAGATTCACACCGATTAAAGGAAGCTTAGACACTAATCACACATGAAGACACCTACAGTTACCTGCCTGAATCCAGAGTTTGATCCTATTCAGTGCAATCAAATTAGCTGGTAAAAAGTTTAACAGAACTTGTATGGACCTGGGGTTTTGCTTCTGAAACCAGAAGCAGAACATTTCCAACCTAAGTTTTTCAGCTAGTCAGTTCTGAGTTAGCAACTGGGAACCTTGAAGAAAGAAGCTGTTGCACAACTGTTGTGATACAAGGCAGCAGAAACAACCAGTTAGAAAAGGTTGTGGACACTGTCCTGTTTAAATCAGATTATCCTCTGAGACAGACTATAAATAGTACAGAGGACACAAACAACTGGACGTACTTTGAAAGGCATTTTTTGTATTGCCATATCCTCATGGCACCATTTCTTTGAGAGCTTCATTATCACAAGGAGGAGTCCTCAACCCGGCAAGTTACTTTGGACATGTGTACTGTTTCATAAATAAGTGTATTTGCCAACTACGTAATAACATGAGTTATGATAAACAGTGGCAAGACAGAAAGGAAGGAATTCTACATTACAGTTGGCAAATCACTGTTACAGACTTTGTACTTTGAGCTCAACAGAGTTTTTTTTCAGAACAGAGCTTCCTTGTAAGATCAGTGTAAAGTTGTAAAAATTCCTGTTATGTTTGGGTCTAATTTTGTGGTGAACCAACACAAATTGTAATTAGTTAAGAACAAGCAGTTTGTGTTTCTGAGGAGGCAGCCAGCCTTGATGGATCAAGACACTTTCTGAATTTCTTTCAGCAAGGAAACACTTATTATGAACTTGGCCTTCAACTCAGGACCTTCTGTAAGCAGAGAGCTTGGAAGGAAGCACAGCCTGAAAAACTGAACAACAGTAAAAAAAAACCAAACCAGGCTGCATCTCTTCACCACAGAGAAGACTTACATGAATCAGACCTTGGAAAGCAATACTACAGCAAATCTCTAATGAGACTCAACAAAGAAAAACATAGACACTGAATTATTTCATGCAGAGTGACAATTTAGAAAATGGGGATTGAAAATAATAACATTAATTCCCTGAGCTAATATAGTATGTATTTCTCAGCTGGTTATTACTGGTTTATCTCAAAGCTTTATTTTTGCCTATCCTTAGCTGTTTCAGACATCTTATTAATATATGTATACATGGTTCTTGTCTGTCCACACAAGTAATACTAATGAAAGACAATTTTAATGAAATTCTTCTACAAAATAATTATGGGTCATATGTAGTGCATTGAACAAAAGAGATATATACACAGTACCAGTCAGCAGTTGTATCTTTCCAGAGTATTTACAAAGAGAATCTACACTGTATTTTAAATGTGTTAGACTACATACAAAAAATACTGGATAATGCAGAAAACCGAAAATTAGGCTGAAGTGTTAAGAGTGAAGAAAAGTAAATGCTATTATTTTTCAAGCAAGGATCAGTTAATCATGGGAAATCAACTTATCACTTAGGTTGCAAAAGTTTCCTAAATTAATTAGATCAACACACTGAAGTTCTTCTATTTGTATTCTCTGCTTTTAAGAAGCTCTGCTTACAACACAGTTTGAGGGTTTTTTTTCTCACTGTGGTTAATTATAAATAATACAATATCAAAAAGCTTTATCAAATAAAGAAGTCTGCAAATATATCCTTAAGATGTTCATATGATGAGACAGGACTATCTCCTTGGAAACAAATGCCAGAATCCACTCCTTTCAGGTAAGAATATATTACATCTTCTGTCTTCTATATATTCATCACAAACTCTGTGAGATGCATCTTCTTCAAAGAGTTCCTTGGGAATTTCTCTTGGTAATTTATGAAGAGAGATGCACTCTTTAAGATAATCAAATTTAACTTGACAGTAGCTTTGTGTGCTGGGCTGACAATCAAAAAAGCCAAAGTCTCTTTGTTTGTCTTAGAATTTCCATGTAGCATTCATAAATGCTATTCAAATGCTTTCAATTCCATTTCCCACTCTTTAGAGGGCCCATTGGGGATAATAATCCTGTCTTTTCCCCAGCATAGATGCACAGATAAATAAAGAATCAGTTTACAAAAGAACTATACCTACATTTGTCATTCCCACATTCCATAGAAGGAATGAATCACTGCCTTCTCTACAAAATCAGTAATCTTTGCATTGCTTTCATGCCTGGATCACTCTTCTGCATTTATTTTATATGTAACAATACATGACTGTACATGTACAGAGATATCCTATATAATTTAACTACTTAATCTACAGAATGGTTTTTCCAACACCTTTTAAGTAATAGTAAAAAAATCTAGTCTAACAGCAACACTAGAAATAGTTTTTAAAAATCAATATTTAATCATTTATCAAAAAAGATTAGTGCTTCGATAGGAAGTTCACATCGTAAAAGTGAAAGATGTGAAGTATTTGATTATCTTGACTGGATAACCAAAAGCATCCTTAGGCATCCTGCCTTTAACTTCCTAGGAAAATATTTATCTAAGATTAAGTCTTATAAAATTTGACCGAATTTCAGTTTTGGAAACTAGACAGAAATGCAAATACAGAACTGATGATCAGTGACACATACAACTACACAGTGTTGACGTGATCAGGCACAGAAGCAAAACAACAGGTTTTAGACTCAGTATGTAAAAGAACAATATCTAAACCTGCACTGAAACAACAGATTTAACTGTTCACAGGGACTGTAAATTATACCCTTTGGAAAAACATGAGATCGTTTCCCAGAGCAAGATTTGCACTCAGTGACAGGTCAAAACCTTCCAACTCTCTTACCTTTTGGTGGAAAATAGGACTTGCTCTCCGCTTTGTGAGGCCAGTCTACTACCAAGGGCCCAAATCGTCTGAAGCTGGCAGTAATTTCATCTAAAAACAAGTACAATAGTTGCAATTAAAGTAAATGACATAACTCAATGGAAAAGTACTATCAAGCCAAGACCTTTGTTTCTAGCAAAGGTTGACATTTAATGGGAAAAAGAACGAAATTTAGAGTTTTATAAACCAAAAACTTAAAGCAGATGCATCTTCCAAGGTGTTAATATTTACACAATGTATTTCTGGTGATTTTAATCTTATATTTGTTTTTTATTACTTAAAACCACCAGCATTTCAGAAGCATATCGGCAATTAAAGCCATTTGTGAAAACTTGTGTGGTACTTCCCTAAATTCAAATCAGAATCTGGTTTGGATGAAATCAAATCAATTTACTGTTTAGTGAGGTACAGTTCAGAGCTTTGTAAGCAGGTATTTATACACCAAGTAACACCACAATTGATATGCTGGCAGTTCCCTATATATAGGATATCTGTCCTATAGCAGACACTACACATGTATCAGAGACAGAAATTTAAAACTGTCTATTTAGAGGTGCTTCCAACAACCATGAATAGTCTTGTTCCAAGATCTACTATGCCCCTTGCACAATTTTATGATGTCTTTCTATCCCTACACCCCTAGCCACACCTACATGTCACTGACTGGAAAAGACCTGGCCATGAGGAAAAAATACTCCAAACTACATAAAAGCAGCAACACAAATACAAATATGCTCAATTTCTTTCTCATATCCTCCGTTCATCAGGGGAGGAAAGAGGGAGGCAAGAAAGAAAATGTATTTCCACATGTTTTTGTTCAGCATTTGTATTACAGGCAACTGTGCTGACGTGTATTAAAATAAATCCCTTAGTACATTGTAGGAGAGCATCTCAATGAAAATGGAACCAAAATCTGGTCTTTCCATGTCTGAAAGTTAATTAAACACAGTCATCTTATTTGGTTTGCACATTATTCTAGGATTACAATGAACCTCCTAAAGGGACTTATGTTTACATTAGAAAGTTAACATGCAATTTACATTTATCTGCACAGAAGAAACCTCGTATTAAACAGCACAATTACTTCAAATCACTGCTGGCCGTACAAAGCAATTTCAATTGCATCACTTAACAATCTGAGTTTCTGCAGTACAGTCTCTGTTCGATGTATCAAGAGTGCTCTGCCACTTGACCTTGCTCTGCCTAAGCTTCTCTATTTCTCATCAGGAATAACATTAACCTTTCTATACCACTGCTGAGATCTTCAGGTAATAGTAAAATAGAATATGAAACTCATTTACGAATGGAAGTTTTCTATGAATACCAAATAAAGCAGGCACAGATAGAGGAGGGCTAAGATGTATTTGAAAGGAAAGACGTATTTGAAAGGAATATGCAAGATAAGCAGGAGCACACACTCCAGGCATTACATGCAACTCTGATCTGCGAGTACAGAATCAGAAACAACTGCACCATCCCAAAACCAAAAGAGATGCTATTAAGCTCAACACACCCATCAACTTATACAAAGAACATATAGTTACAGCCTTTTGCGCCACATTATTTTGCTGAGTGCCTTATTTTTACTACTTCAGTCAGGTTTTTCATGACCTCTCTTTGTCTCTCCCCCCAAACTTAAGTCTGCTCAGTTTTCAGGGAGCTCACCTTCATCAATATCTGGTGGAAGACCTCCAACAAACACTTTCCGAGAAAAGCGCTCAATTCGTTCTCCGTTCTGATGAGCTGAATAGCAGGTAGGGGAATTCAGGACTCCAACTTGATCGCTATGACCATCGTCCAGCAAGCCATCATCTATTGGGAAGAGGGAAGAACGGCCTTAAAAAGAAAAGATAGTGATGTACATTAAAATAATTTTATGGCAGTATATGGTTATGCAATTTTAGGGAATGGGGGAATAGCAGTCTGGAGAGTCAAAATGAAAATACCAAGATATTAGAAAAGTTGACATTAGTTTAAAGAAAAATTAAGAGAATGAAAAAATTAAACTTCAAAATGGAATTTCAAGATTTCAAGCTGACATCACTCTAAGTGTAACACTTCATACTACATTATATGGTAGTTGCTCTGCTGCATCCAGTAGGAAAGTGGTAATTTTGTCTTAAATAAAGGGTATTATTTATGAAGAGAAAATACAGATTGCTTAAGTAAGTTTGTTAGTCTGCCTTTGGTTTAGCTTCAAGTTAAACTGATAACTTCTTCCAGCTGAATGACTACTGCATGTCTAAAACCCTTACATTTTAATTGAAGAGGGAAACAAACATCATGGTCACAATAACAAGTTTCAAACAGGTATGTCTTCTAAAGGTATCTGATGCTGATAATGTAAGAATAGATTCAATTTCTAAGAAAGTAAGAGAATTTTAGTATATGTGCAAAATGTAACACTTGAAAAATGAGTCACAGTGCTGATTTATCCTTCTCACTCTCAATTTACCACAGTTTTGGAGGGAAGCCTTGTGGTGGTCCCTAACATGTAGCAGTGAGTTTACTGTTACCTTAAAAAGCAAGTGTAAAATCTGAGAAGTTCACAGGATGGCTTTGCAAATGCAATCTGACCCAAACAGACACTTAGAGGGCAGAGGGAAGTGAAAATACAGTAATTCTGTCCCATGTATTTCTTCCCTATTTCATATTTACAAATTTTATAGAACTCCAAACAAAAAAAAAATTCAGAAGGCCAGGATATTCATCTTGGCGTATTCAATCTTTTATTGCTTTATGTCAGCAACATTAAGATTAATGAGTTTCAAAATCAGAAGTCAGTCTTTTAACTGCAAAAAGCCCCAAAAGAAGGAACTTGTGAAGCAAAACAGATAGTCCATACCACCACTTCTTCTGAAATGACTTTTTTTCCTGTTTGCCACTCATTTAAAAAATAATTATTAATTAATTCAACTGCTCTCTCAAAAGAAGCAAGAAAGCCAAACCAAAAAACAACCCAGCACACTTTTGGGAAATGAGCTAGTTTTTAATCTTAAATAGCCAACTTCTTCCAGATTCACCCACTGAAAACCCATAGGCAGGAGGAGTAGGTCCCTGACAGCTGAGTCTGCAGTACCTTGGCTGTGAGCAATACTGCAGTCTGTAATTCTGCCCACTCAGGAGAACATTACCAGAAAAGCCTGGCAGAAACACCAGCAGATCCAGTGCTGACCAGCTGGGGGTGAGAGCATTCATTTCCAGAAGACCACCTGAGAAATCAGGTGGTTAAAAGACAAGGCTGGAGAACAGACAGCAAATGTTATGACAAATAACCTGTGTTATGGTAATGCCTATTGACCCTTCTGTGGTATCTCAATAAAAAAACTGAATGAAAGCACAGGATGATATAAAACAACCAAATATCATAAAATATCACAAGGAGCACAAAATTAAAAGCAGGACTGCAGGAATGTACCAAGTAACAAAGACTGTTAACTACATCATTTTTATGGTGGTATCTGATGGAGAGGAGTACAGCAAATGCAGAAAGCTGTAGTAGGCTCCTCCTTTCCATTAGGATTGGTGATAGGGATGTTTGATAATGACTAGTGGGGAGCAAGAGATGCTTGCTATTGTAAGGACACAATCAACAGGCCTGTAACACATCAGCAGAGTGCCTTAGAAAGTGGAAGCATGGAGCTGGTGCTCAATGGGGCAGAAAAGTGGGCAAGGGAGACACAAAGCCAACATAGCTGGATGAAGCAGGCAAGCAGATCTTCTCGCTATCACCTATTTAGGCATAAGAGGAGCAAGACTGAATCTAAGATGACTGTAGCAGCTTCAAAATGTGGATATGAATTTTAGTTATGAAGACAAGTAAGAATGATCAAATTTTAAAGATATATATGAACAAGTGGTAAGATTTGACTACACAACCAAAAAAGAGCGATGCAATGAATTTCTGAATTACTAATGTGAATAATGGAGCTGTTACCGTAATGACAGTGACAGGAGTAAGTGCATAATGGAAGAAATAAGACTCATATTGCAGGAACCTGCAGGAAACTTCAGAGTGGAAATTTTAAGACATTTCACTAATATAGGAGGTTAGTCTCAGTATCTTAAATCTAAAATTACTTTAATTTAGCTCAGTTTATAAGAAGTGCTTCTTAGACAATAAAACTTACAATACAGACAAGTATATAACAGGGAAAATAGTCACAGAATAATCCTCAGAATAATTTATTTTTATCCACAGACCCATGTTAAAATCTAAGAACAATGAGAATTGTTCTTTACAAATAAAACCAGCAGAACACGTTCTGAAGTTATACCAGAGAGGTCAGTTTTACTTTAATGTGGGTAAAGGTTAGCCAAAAGCACTGTATCTCCTCTTAGAGCTAAGGTGGCATGAAGGACAATGGATAAACACTTTCAGAGCAATATGGTCTATATGACTCCTAATACTTTCTTCCCCCTCCTCTTCACTTTTAAATGTCTCTCCGATAAAGAAAGCAAAATGGTAATTTTTTTTTTCCATTTCAATAGGCTTTCACATTTCTCATGATGACTGTGAAGAAAAATGATAAGCCCTTCTAAACACTTGTTTTTTTTTGTTTTATGAAAGGAAAGAAACAAGCAGAATCTGACAGGAATTGTCAAAACAATTGTACCCTTACATCCACTGACCATGATCTACATCATCATCCCTCTCTGAATTATGGCTACCAAGCATTCAGTTATGAACCAACGCAGAGACCAAGGCAGACACATGAACTGATGTATATGTGGCGAATACCAGAAGCTACCAAAGATCTTGCTAGGTTTTTTTTGCAAGTTTTACATGGTCTTTATAATAACTTCAGGTCACAACCGATTATAGTTAAAACTGTACAGCTTTTTCAAAGTTAGTGAGCATATATTGGCTTAAACTATGAAGATCTGTTTACTACTTCTAAGAGCAGTCTACTAGATTTCTTGCTAGGTTTATGAAAGGCTTTTAGTTTTTACTCTGTACACTACTGCTTCTACAGAAGCAAAAGGAGATGAGTTAGAAGGACAACTAGCAAACTGTATACTTTTAAAGAGGGCAATGACTGCAAGCAGTAGCCATTAGCATGAACTAAATTATGATTAGAACTGCAGTTTTTAACTGATTAAAAGATTTGCAATTCAGACACTAAGAGAACAATAATCGTAACAATCCAGACCATACTCCTCCTTCCCTCACACCCTCCATCTTCCCCAAACTAAGACAACATGCAGATAAGCAATTACAATCAACAATCTGGATTAATTAATCATAATGATCAGTAACAGATCAGAATTAATTGAACTGTAACAAAACAGAAGTGAATTACCTCGTCTTCGCCCATAACTCCTCGCTGCATGCAAACAAAGGACAAATCGTAAAATGTCAAATAACTGTATCATGCCCACATACTAAAATACTTAAGATACAAAGAACCATGTGGGTAAGCTGTAAGTAAAAATCTGCATCTGTACTTGGTACTGGTAATTGTAGATGAGAATGCATTAAAGTCTCACATAGATACCATACTATTTTACTATTAAACTGACGTTAGCATCAGCTGTAAAGAACATTCTTTCAAATATTTCAACATCTTTAAACTTGATCTTCACCTCAATTATGGATGAATTAATTATGGCAACTTTGCAATTCATCCTCAAAATGTGATTTGTATCTTACACAAGTGCCTACATAACACACACAGGGTACTGAAACTGTAAAAAGGAAAATACTACTGTAAAAAGCATGTAGCAAGTGTTAAATTAATCACAGAAACATCCTGGTCCACATGGAACAGTTTGTACAGTCCTTTGCAGTGACAATGCAAATGCTATAAGCTGTGACCTCCCTTTTTCATGAAAAGACCTAGCAGAAAATTAACCGCAATTTTAAACAAAAGATGCCTTGTGGTAGCAAACAAAATCAGGGCACAAGTCACAAGAAACAGCATTGTATCAAAAACACTGCACAAAGGCAAAGCAACAATTTTGCACAGACTGCAAGTAAATCCAAGATTTTCCTAACTTTTGAGTTTTGTAAGATTCTTAAAGAGATCATGCTTGTAGCTACAGTTCAGAAGATCATACTGATTGCTTCTCTGCCTGAAGGCTAAAAAACTAAAAATAGACAGATTACTAATACAGAAACTATTAAGCTTTGTGAAATTTCTTAGTTACATTTCCACAAAGTATTTTCTATTCCTGTTTCACAGACTCAGTATCTGAGAAAAATTACTTTAATCATTACACAGTACAGGTTAAGTACCCAAAGAGATAATGTTACTATTAACCATAATGTCATACCAACATTTACTAACAGGCTGCTGTGTCTTGGCATTATTGTTGTGGCTTTACGAGGCATCTGTACATACAATTCTCCTAAAAGCAACTGTTGTTCCAGGCCACTGAAATACATCTAGACTCATAAAATCATTGATTCATAAATGTCATTCATTGTTCCATTCTCATATTATGAAATACTTATATCCTGGTACCTCCTATTTGATTAGGGGGTTTCAAAAATTTTATTATATATAATATTTTTTTTCCTTTGTCATCTTGATCTCTTCTGACTAGAAATTCAGAGGATTGCTTACGGAATGCTGAAAAATCTTTGTTTCTTCTCCCTTAGAACAGTTATTTTTTACACAACAGTCATCATCTTTCTATCCAACTTGTACTGAACTTGCTTTCACATTTATTCTCTCTCACCTGAAATTATTATTATTGAAGAGAACAGTTTATGCTTAAAGGTTTTCAGATCCTCCAACTTTCTACTAGTAAGCCAGAACAGAAAAAAACCACTTTCTTAAAGAGACATGGGTATCTAACCAAGTAGAAACACTTTAATTCAGATTTCCAACATCAAAATAGAATCCACAATATAGTGTATTCTTCTGCGTGATCGGCTGTCTCACGAGGTGCTGGGGACACTGATGCTGAACTTCAGAAACGTTCTGTCCCTGAAGCCAGGCCCTCAGAAGACACGCAGTTCTCTGTCAGTGTTGCAGCATGTACAAATCTTCTCTGACTCCTGGCCAAAGTGACTCCCACATAGCATTAGCAGTAGCGTCACTAAGCCCTCGCCTAACCCCTACATGCTTTTTTTTTTCCCCCCTAATTCCATCCACAAATAACAGTAGAGTAAGCAGGGAAAACTCAAGTGCATCCCATTCACAGCAATGGCTGCAGTGCTGTGGTCTCTCTCAAAGGATAATATAGTGGCGCATACTAATATTCATCTTTTGGCACAAGTGTCAGGACACTGCTTTTCTTCTCTTCTGCCCCTTTCAGCCCACCAAACCAGCTCAGCTATTTTCTTACATTTTCATAGTTAAGACAAGCTGATATGCAGAAAAATATCTTGTTACAGAACAAGTGAAGTATTTTTCTTTGTGCATTCAGGAAAAGGCAACAGTAATTTTAAGGAAAACAAAAAAAAGGGTTATTAAAATGTTAAAAAAACCCAATGCAGTTGAATTTAAAATGGTAGATGCTGCAGTATTTTATATATATGGAAATTACAATGATGTACCAAAGTTATCTGTGTATTTCTTGCTTCAGCAAAACAATGAAATCAGGGAAAATGATGTTGTCACATCATTTACTTTACTTGTATGGCAAACCTTCCTCCCTAAAATTTAACCATCTTGCTCATTTAGATTGCAAACTAGTCTGGGGAGGGATCTCGTGCTACTCTGCACCTAGAAAAATGCAGAATTTCTGTATTTATTAAAATATGCATATAATATTTCATACCTTACAGAGCATGCATGCTTACAGAGCATGGCACCTGTATAAATACAGTTAATTACAGGTTTACCTATACATCCAGATTACACAGATATATTTAACATACACATAATCAGTGCATATGTTTATAGATAAATGATTGCAGGGAAGACAGCTCTTTTGGAAGAAGCCGGACACTGTAGGCAAATAATTGATTTACAGCAACAAAAAGGAGAGATTAAACTGTTTTCCTTAACTTGTCCAAATAATAAGTCATAGAGAAATTGTCTTTTAGTTTATAAAGCTGAATATTTTAATTAGCCAGTAACTTGGAAAGATTTCAAATGAGTGAGAATGCATGAAAGACACATTTATTCTAAAAAATATAAATTGGGCAACACATACAAGAAGTATAATGATGCCCAACAAAAATAAAATCCAGTAACACTGGAACCTTCCAGAATTAAGAGTGCTGTACATACAACAAAGATATTCCCTTTTAGCTAAAACCTTCTTTTTCTATACCCCTGAAGTTGCCTACTAATACAGCTTATACCCATCAGAAAAATTAAAATCCCCCTTTCTGCAATGTAAACCAGCTCACAAATTTAAGACAGAAGTAAATACATTTATCTAACATCTAGCATGCTTATCTAAAATCCAGACAGTAGAACTGTATGTTACGTGAGCAGTGCTACCACAAAGATTCCAAATGTATCATTTCATTTTATTCAGACACATATTTCAAATATGTACCAGAGATAAGATATACACATATTGAAGTAACTCAACTGAATGACAGAGCTGAATTAAAAATACTACGTTGTATATCAGTATAAATTACCAGGCAAACTTCTTACAAAGATAACTGTGAAGTTTATAGAAAGATAAAATACCATTTGTCTCTAACATTCTGACGTAACAACCGAATAGTGACAGAGACATGATGAAGCCTTTTTCATTAATAATTTTAATTTAAAGAAATTCATAAACAATTATAGCAACAATTTCCCAAGAGTCTAGACTAAAGGGTTAGGTGCTTAATTCTCATTTTATTCTATTGGATTTGAGTGCCCAAATTCCATTTAGATTTCTTTAAAAATAACATCTTCATAGATTTTAAGGCTGAAAGACATCACTATGGCCATTCAAGCTTGGCATGCCTAAAGGACTACAGAAGCTCATTTAGCAATTCCTGTATAGGAAGTTTAGTAACTTCTGTTTGAAGTAAAACAGCTTTCTTTAGAAGCACAGCCACTTACAGTATCTGTTACAGTATCTGTAAGAAGTCTAATATGCCCTTGCTAAACTAATCAAATGGGGAATTATGTTTCAATAGCCACTGAAAAAATCCAATGCATTACAACTACAGAAGGTGGGGGGAACCCTGTAATGGGGAAAAACACCCTACATCCCAATAAACTTGACTCTTGCACTATTACTTGCTTCAAAAATGTTCTCTCTAAGCTGACAAAGATGTACTAAGGTATTCTAAAATATCTTTTTTTAGACTTTTGAGAGATAACACTCATTAAAAATGCACTGCTTTTTTTACAGCTTAAGCTGAAACAGATATATAATTATAATATATATAATTTATTGAAACACATAAATCAGGTTTCCTTTGGTTCATTTCATTAATTTAAATAATGAAAACTGTAGATATTAATATTAGGTACAGTTCAGTAAGCACACTTTAAATGAGTTGGAAAAAATCTATCATTTAAGAAGAGGAAAAACGACCTAAAAAAAAGTTTTATCTAGAAGTGCTTAGTCTTAAAAGTGCTGCACAATTTCAGCCTGGCTCGTGTCAGAACCTTTCTGGGATCCACAGATACCAATTCACTAAAATTAATCCAGCTAAAATTCAGAGAGGGTCAGTGTTAAGTATTAGTGCAAGCATAAATGGGCTGAGGATATTTAAAAGTATTTGTGATTTGCTTTCAGGAAGGTCTGGTATTCCTACTCCTCCTCAGAGCTACTACAGTACTTACTGAGAAACTGAGGGACAAATGTGAGTATTTGAATTACTAACTCTTCTCCCAATTCTCCCTCTAAGGCGTCAGTTCCAGGGATAGAGGGAAATGTTAGCTTGAATCCACCTAAGTGGAGAAGGAAAGTGAAGTCTACAACTTCATCAACAGGTGTTCAAACCGTAATTCTCGTCACTGCACATTTGGGGGAAGTCCCTCAATTCTTGCTAAGAAAGAAAGGTTGTGCTGAGTCTGAGCAGCTGGAGCTTCCCAAAAGCTGTTCCCAGTCCTTCTGTTCTTGAGCTGTAGGAAGCTGCACTTAAGACACACCAATCTGAAGGGGCTCTGAAGAGTGTTCCTGACTGCACTGGCCTGCACTGACAGCTACATCAGACTCCAGCTACATGGTACAGAGAGGTGTCTACAACAAGGCTCTGAACTAAATTCTAAAGGGCATAATTTCAAAAATTATGTGTTGCAGCACCTTTTAGATACTCAAACTGTTATTTTCATCTCACCTACTGAAGGCTGAAAATAATATTGCAGCTTTTAAAGAGGACAGCAGTCACACTAAGTGCTACCTTTCAAAGTACAAGAGAAACCACACCAGCGTTAAAAGCAAGATAGTCTTCAGTGCATGATCTTTCTAGCTTTGTGGTAAGGTTTCATGATAGACTGGTACTACTGTGTTTTCCTAGTGTCCATGGTAACAATAAACCCCTTTTTTCCTAGATATTCCAGTTAGAATACTTCCCATGTGCTTTTTAGCATGCAAAACTCTAAAAAGAGAAGTTCATCATCCTAAGTAAAAATAAAATGAATTAAAATATTAATTTCTTGCACCCAACTTATTGAAGAATTTCAGTTTCTCTTAATACCTTCCCATCTAACACTTCCTTGTACAGCAGCAGATAACGATAATTGCACATATATCACCTGAACAAACCAGTTTGCAGAATAGGTCTTAGAGCTGCAGTTAAATACAGAAAGTTAAATGTTGCAAATGTTGTGACATCAAGCACATTGATATTCAGTATAGAGGAATCAAGACTGTGTTGGTTAAACACTGATTTTATTTCAATAGTTGAGTACCTATTTTTTCTTTTCAAGATACTGCATTATCCTAAAGTTACCTATTCAATACCAAAGGATCTACTTCTTCAAATTATGCAGTATATTCCTTTAGTGGGTGTAAAGGTAAACCTTAATTTCCTTAAGAATTTAAACATTTAGTCAGTGTTACACAGGGAAAATATATATTTGTTTACATGTTATATCCATTTGCACAAGTGTAAATGATTGTGCAAAATGGGCAAGGCAATTAAAACAAAACATCAAAAAACCAAGAAAAACCCACCCCTTCATTTCAATCCTGAAAAAAATGTATTCTGACCATATTTTTAATAAAAAGATCTTTACTGTTAACATTTAGATTCATCAAGTCAATGACGAAAGTGTACTTCCTTTGTGTACAACAGCTTCCATGTTTTCTAATCTAGAGAAGCTGTGGCTCTACAGCTCTAACTTTTCCAAATGTAGAAAACATTGTGTGCAAACCCCCTGATTTATTATTGACTTAGATGGATTACCAAGCTGTGCTTCCTTCTTTAGCCTTGAACAAAGGCTAAAGTTCATGCCTTCACTGAGTAGCAGATGTTCATGAAGTTTGACCTACTGGGAGAGGAACATGAACAAGAACTCTAACTTCAGCATATTTTACGGTAGACACATGCTTGACAAAGCCACTTCCAAAAATCCCAACAAAAAGAAAGTTATTTCACACGAGTTTAATACAAAGTGTCTAGTTCACTCTTTATTTACCCAATATAGAAAAACACGTGTTTCTGGCCTTCTTATTTTTCTAATTCCTGTTTCAGTATAACAGATTTCTTACAGCTCTCTGGAAAACATACCCCTGGTTTGCTTGAGAACAAAAAAGAATAGTGCATCATTACAAGCATTTCAGATTTCCAATAAGCTAGATATAATGAAAGGCTGTTGCACGATTAGCTCTTGCCATTCAACTCCAAAATATGGCAACAGTCCCATTGGTGCTGAAGAGGAGTAAAGTAGAGGCAAGTAATTCAGTAACAGAATAAAATAGCATAATTTTATAACAACATGTCAGATTTAAGCAAAGCTAGAGATAATTAGAAACTGTTATAAGATTAGAACTTACCATTTAACATCAGAAGATTGTCAGTCCCCGGATGTGGATAACTCAAGCGACCTTAAAAGAAAACAAAAAACCAAAGAACGAAATAAATGCAGAGGTTTTAGCTATTATGTTAGAAAAAATAATGAAAAATCATTGCTTAGAATTTGCCTAAGGGAAATAAAGAGCTAATATTTAACTCCAATCACATTAACCAACAATACCCTTGACCCAAGTTAAAGCTGACAAGAACAGACTTCTTAACCTTAATTCTCTGGTCATAAGATCCGCAGTGTACTTTGGGATCAGCTCCAATAGGATAAAGCCACTTTTTGTTTCATGACACCCAGAAATAGTGCTGACTGCTTTAGTCATCTCTTTCACAGTGACTGTGAATAACTGCACTATGTACATTGCTTAACAGAGTGGCATTTCTACAACTCAGTGCTTCTCTCCTGAATCAATTTAAGAAAAATCATGTTAACAGGAATCAAGGCATGAAGATTTCATTAACTGATTTATGATTGGTGTATTTCATATGAGCCTGGTATGCAGTATTTTTCAGTAAGTCTAGCAAAATTAGAGCAGTTGTTTATCTACAGATTCAACAAAATTAAAGACTATTATAGGTAACATTTTCAGCATTTTAAACTGAATAAAAAATTACATGAAAACCTTATATCCTGACATTAGAATTTTTAAAGAATTGCATTTTACTACACTGGCGGCACATTATACTTTAGTAGTTAAATGAATGGTTTAAAATGCACAGCTGAAGTGCCTGTTCACTACAAATTTCTTTTTATTAAAGGAGACTTTTTCTGTTTACAGGAAGCTGCAAACATACCAGTAGTGCACACTGACCTAGAGAGACATTTACAATAGCTGCTGTGTTTGGAAAAAACTGTAGTTTAATGTGCAAAAAACTGCATTGCCATCTATCTTGCTATTCAAACATACTTGCTTGCTTATAATCTGAAAAATATATATACATGTGTATACACATACATATATATATATATGTATATATGAATACTGTGACTTAACATGTACATCTTTTGAAGGAAATGCGAATGCTTGTAGAGGCATAAAGAACCACCCAGTCTGGAAGCAATGGGCATGTAGAACTCACACATGTTTAAAGGGTCATATATATGCAGATGGCTTGCAAGAAAAAGAAACCACAGGGAAAAAAAGAAAGAAAACCAAATCAGCAATCTATATATTAAGGCTGTCTAGAAATTCTTATACTCTGTTTGGTCCCCAACTGCTGGTAAACCCATGAGCTTAGAGCAAGACTAGAAATTTCCAGAAATAGTTCTGAGTCCCAAAGGACACCTTTGGCATTGAATAAAAAACATTTTTGTTGTAAATCTGTAAATAATAAGGTTTAAGTTTTGCTCTTCTCCTTTATGAAACCAACAGGGTAATTTTCTGCCAAAAAATAATTTGAAAATATACACATTGCAAACTCTGAAATTTAAAACTTCAAGATAGCAAGATTAAGATAATTCAGGAAATTTTGTTCAGCCTTATTATTTACAGGCATTGTGGCAAAGAGATTTTTATACAGCTATGTACTATTTCTCTTCCCACAGATTTTGTTATTGTGAGAATGGATGGTATCAGAACACCTGCAGATTACGTAAGAACAATTTTCTGTTGAATTTGGAAGCACTGAAAGGCTAGGGCAGGTTCCTGGAGAAGGACAGATGAATGCCACCCAGAAGGATTCTGCTGTATTCTCTAACTCCTACAAAATCTTTGAGTAGACTTAGGCAAAATACTGAACAAAAACCTTTGTAAGAGCCTCTGTCTTTATATTTCTTATCTTCAAAATGTCCAGTTTTAATATATTTTTTCTGTCATACTGAATATCTACAGCTATATCTACTGTTTCTTGGATCTATAAAAATTCTGCCCTTCTAGCAATGGATGCTGGGAAATGCATAGGGAAAGAATTGGGAAAAAGGCATCCTTAAATTGCAATCTGGGAGCTGCCACTGGTTTGCTCAGCCTAGTGTACAAGAAGTTACTTTGCTATACTTAGGTTCTTTGCTCTACTAAGGTTAATACTTATTTGTCTAACAGCAAGAATTTCGCAAGATCACCATCATATCATGTTTACATACACTGCTATAGAAATGCTTCCAACAATATAAGGTGCTCCTTGCAAATCAGAATCCTGTATTTATCTAAAATAACAAAAGAAATTGTGAGACATCATTATCTCGAACTTCCTTGAGTCTGTGGTGACAGCCTTTCTCCCTGTTTGAATTTATCCTATTTTCCTATTTAGCAAGAGAGACAAAGGACAGGGTTTTTTTCCTGTAATTACTTCATAAACAAAAGTCAGATTTAAGGCCTAGAAAGAGAGAGAAGCCCACCAGTGTCGATACCTGGGGAGGAAAACTTCTAAAAAATAGTGAATTCTAGGATAATAACTCCACTTTTGCATTCTTTTGATTTCCCCCCCTTATAGCTTCACAAATAAGCTGCATCTGAAACACAGACGCCAAGCTGAAATAATGAAGGACTTCTCACGGAGTGGAAGGGAGGGAGTGCACCAGGCATCTGGGCCCACCACTGCAGCTCAAAACCCTGTCGTGCTGTTGGGGAGATTAATTTGGTCACTCGGATGATAAATGATTTCAAGATTAGAAAGGAAAACAAGTAACATAATATTCAGTATGCTGCTGTATTGATACTTTTAAGTTTTTTTACATGGTTATTTCAATGAAATCACACTTAACTGCATTCTGATGAACTAAACCCCTGTATTTGCTACCTGGTCTAATACTTGGACTTACAACTTTAAGAACATTTTAAACATAGAATGTTTGCTTAATTTTTCAAAATGCAATCCCTGCTACTTATTTATACTGTTAATTTAGGTTCTTATCCCTCAGATTAATCTGCTGAAGTAAAATGCACTGTTTTCTAGGCTGTCCACCTGAATTTCATGACATACATAAATTTAGAACATTTCACGCATGGAACAAGGTTCAAGATCAGTTTTATACAGAGCTCAGACCACAGTATTTTTTAACAGGTTATTCTAGGTAAATGGACATTTACTGTATTAAACGTCACTTAAAATACCAGTATGTAGAATACAGAGGATGGGAGTACCATCTTGTAACAATTACTTTGCTTCTATCACATACATCTTTCCAGCTGGCTATTTTCACTCTATATTGTTCGATACATTAAAAAAAAAAAGACACCATTTTAAGAACAAGGCACAGACCCTATCTAATCCCATCCTGCTTCAATGTCAGTAATGTAGAACCGTATAAACCATTCAGTGGTCTTCTAGCAGTTCCAGTGGCCTCCACCTGCTTAAAAAGTAGGTTTTACAATAAAGATGATGGAGTAGTTTAAAATCAACTACCAGTTAGCTAGAGAGTATCTAGGATTTAAATAATACACTTAGTCCATTCCTGAAAAATGGAAAGTAATTCATTCACTATCTCTCTATAGAACTTGTCTACAGAACCCAAAATTTATACCCTGCTGCTATCTGGAACAAATACAATGCCTGATATTGCCATTCTGTATCAGAAAGATCACCATGTTAGAGAAATTTTCTCTGTGCAAACCTGAACTTGCAACTTCACCATGTTACTGCTAATTAATAATTCTCATGTATCATGGCTAAATTGAAACTAGCATTGCTAAGAAGCAGGTATGCCTGACACTTCTTATGCAACTAGAGTTCTATTAAACCTAACCTCCTCTTCTTTATCTAAATGTAATTAAAATTAACAGAACTGCTTGCCTGGTGCATATTTCTCAATGCATTCTTCTGTCAGGACAGAAAAAAAATAAAAAGCTTCAAATAAATTTTGGTGGGCCAGTTTATCCACTGAATCCAATTAAAAGTCCTGCTAACCCAAACCATGAGGAAAGACTAACCAACTTAGTTTTAGCAACATTTCTGTAATCTCATGTTACCGATAGGGGCAATGGAAATTTAAATTTTTGTAAACTTCTCAGCATACATATGTAGTTGTGCTTGCTCACTTTTCATTTTAAGGCAAATTCACATCTACTCTTAGAAATGCATAATTTCTATTCCTACTTAACTGTTGGAAGGAATCCCCATGTATTAAAACATTACTGCTTTAAACATTACTGACTCACAGATTCACAAGTTTGGTATTTCATGTCTACTCTTCCCCTTTTTAAAAAAAGACTTAATTTGTTGTATGAAGAGATTGAGAACCAAAAATTCCTTACCCTTTTTCCTTTTCTTTCAAGAGATCTCCTGACTAGAAGAGAAAAAGCTTCCAAGTCAAGCTTTTCCCAGTAAGAGCGAATGGCTAAAGATCACAGCAGTTTCAAAAAGCACAGTTTTTGGAATCAGCGTAGTTAAGACAACAGCACAAAGCCGTGTTTGGACTACACCTAGTTACAGAAAGCCTAGAGACTGCATTTTCCAATGCTTGTGTATGAATGATGCAAGCCAGAATGAGGCCAAACGGGTTCTCTTTGATAGTCCATCTATTCAGACAAATCAGTCTCTCAGTCTTAAACATACTCTTTTATCAGAAAAAGTTTCTATGACTGAAAGAAGAAACAATCTGTATGTAAGATCTCAAAGCTTTTTATGTGACTAGGGAGAGACTTTTTTCCTCTCTATTTTCTTCAGCCTCAGAAAATCTCTTCGGAGCACCATTTGAAATACTCTAGAAAGCAACTGTGCAGCTTTAAACTTCAGAGCTTCATAACACAAAATATAAAACAAATGTCTTTGAAAGCAAAACTTTCCATATGCAAAGGAAGACAATGTTCTCTCTGCCAGTCTTTACTAGAAAGATGTTTAAAACAGCAAATAATGAATACCATTAAATCACTGTCTCCTCAATACTAACAGATATTGCATACAAAATATAACCACTGCTTCTAAGCTTTCCCCATAAACTGTTTCAGCCCAAAAGCATTGACTTTCCTGCTTCTTGACAGCAAAATGCATTGATATTTGGGGGAGTAGAAGGGGAAAAAAAGAAAAGAAAGTACACAAGTGGTATGTCTGAAAAGTTATACTAGCAATACCTATATATGTCAGGCTATCAGCATTTTAATTCTTCTCTTAATTGTTTTAAGGACTATTAGAAGAATAAAAAGGCTACTTAAGAACAATGATATAAAAATGAATTAATTTAACTCCAGTTATATTTCACTGAAATTGAATGGATGGGATAATTTTAAACATTACTTAAGATCTTGTTATGAAACGCATTTCAAGAATGCTGCATGGGAAAGATTAGTTTTAATACGATCAGTATTTCTGCCGAAATGACCAGTAAAGTCAAACATCTTCTCCCTATTACCCTACCTTGAAAATATCTTATCGAAAGCTAAAAATTACTTTTTTTTTGATCATGTCTGTTGTAATGATGAAACTTTGTCTAAGTGAAGCCAAAACTAGTCATCTATAAACAATTTTCTGTCAGGCATAAACTTAGCTTTCAGTGAATCATATTCAAAATACTTTTTTTTAAGTTCATGAAAGCAAACGTGGTGAAATTTGACTTGCTCCTAAAACGGATCTTGACATGCAAAACTTAAAGCTATGAGCTAGTACACAGACTGTCTGTTCTTCATTGTGCAAAATCTGAGACAAGATGCTTAGTCATACTCCAGATATTGTAAGCAGCTAAATCTGAAACACGTGCTTAAAATTCCAGGGACTTTCATTTTACTGCTATGATCAGATATAAAAGATGCATTGTTTTATTTGCTACGATTTACTTGAGAACTTGTCATAAAAATATTCTCTAGTTACGAAGTACTCTTTAGTTACAAAAAAAATATGTTATCTATATTAATAAGAGCAAATAATAATAATAATAATAACAACAAAAACAATAATATTCTTAATCCTGTGCATTCTGCAAGCAAGTATGATGGAGTTTTGAGTAAACGTTAGATTCTCTCTGTGAAAAGTCACGAAGACTGATATAACCGAATTAGAGTTTCATGGCTGGCAGGGAAAAGAAAAAGAAGGAAGTTAAAGTTGCTCAGAAATTACAGAAATGCCAATTAATGGTGAAAAAAAAAATCAGAAGACAGTAGAGAAGAACTAGAAGGCTGTTACAGCACGAGGTCACTTCCTCCAATTTCCAGTCCATAAGGAACATTTCTCATGCCTTACTGTTAACGTAGCTGTTTCAGCTGAAATCACATCCACAGAGAAAAAAATATCTTATCCAATCAACTTAAATAGCAGCACACAATTACTCTATTTAAATTCAGTTGGCATGTGCATTGTTCTCTGGCACTCGAAGAGAAAAATGGGTTTTCTTTGAGTTCATCACTATCTATGGCTTCCATCTGTTTTAGTTCAAACATAAAACTTAGCAGAATTTTCACTGCAAGAACATGATGGTGAAACTGTTAAAAAAAAAAATCTCCTAACTGTAGACTGACACCACATTCTCATGTCCCTAGAAAGCACAGATGGAAACTACTGAGTTTTTCAAGGTATCCACGTATGAACCAAATTAACTTTCAAATCTTAAAGCTTTGTCTTGTCTTACTTTCCTTGGAAAATCATTATTGGAAATACATAATTTTCATCTATTGTAACATAATGAAATATGAAGAGATGAATGAAAATAAAAATTGGTATTTTCTATGCTCACTGTGCCTCCGAAATCTCTTCTGCATTACAGAGCCAAAATTAAAACACTGAGATGGCAGGGAGAACCGAGCAACCACTTCCATTTGTCATGTCAGCATGCACAGAAAGAAGAAGACTGGTTTTCATTTCCAGGAATGTGAGGGGTGCCAATGGCGAATATTGCAGTAGAAGATCTGCATTCTCTACCTTTATGCCTAACAGTAGCTTTCAGACAAGGCAAGAAGTATTAGCCACCACCTGAGTGTGGCAAATAGAAGCAAGAATGCTCTGTAACAGGAATGATACACCTGGTCACATTGTCTTTGATGAGATATGCATGCTTGTAGCACGCGGCAGTTACCACCGGGCTAGCTGTTTACAGGTTTCAAACCTTTTGTTTTAATTATGTTTTGCAAACATGTAGAACACACAGAAATTGAATTTAATAATGCACTTAAATGATGAAATTGCTAAAGTGGAATTAATTCTATCAAGCAGTAAGAAAGAAGAGATCAGACTGAAAAACACCTACAAAAATTTAATTTCAGCTTCCGCTTACTTTAAAGTCAAGGAAAATTAACTGTGTAAGTAAATGCTATATACTTAGAGATGTTTTGTAGTGATTTTCACCTTGGGAAAAAACTCCAAACTTTTAGCTATTTTAAATCTTAAAATACTGTTAAATGCTGTCTGAATGCTACAGGTCTTCCAATTGATTACACAGATCTTAAGAGAATCGTGAGCAGACTAGCAAGGTGTCCTTCAAATTAGAACAACAGGCCCTTCTGTGCTAATGTAATATATTAATAAGTATAGGAGCCTCTAGAAGTGGAGAATGGATGGGAGTAAATAATGCTGAAAAAAATTGTTTTTTCAATTGATTCAATACAGAGATTTAATTTCTACAAAGCAAGCCTGAAATCTTGGATAATTTTAAAATTAGATTGTGTTAGTTTAAGTAGAACACCACAAATGAAGCAACATTTGATCAGTCCAAGTAAAATGGTTTGGGTTCCCTGCCCTGATATTCAATAGTAAATGTTACCTGAGAAAGTATGGAAAAACAGAATTCACAAGAGTTAATGCACAATGAACAAAGGAGTTAAAATGGAAGCCCACATATGCTAGCTATATGCTTACTGCCATGGCCAAATGATTTAATAGAGCCCAGAACAGTAAAAGGAACCAGCATTCTAAAGCCAACTGTATTTCTGGACTTCTTCAGATTGGATGCATTAGTATCCTCCAGTATATTTGAAAAAATATTTAAAAGGACAAAACCTGATTTTAACAATGGACTTAAGTTTTCTTTTCAGCTTCAACTGCAGGGAAAGGGAAAATTAACTGGCAGCACTAGGGGTGGTTTGTTCTAGGCAACTGTGAAACAATGTTTTCAGTAAAAGACAGCTTAAGATCGACTTTTTATTCGAGTGAGAAAATAGTTCATTTACCATTGTAATATGAACCTAGAATCTAAATTAACAATCGGTATAAATTCAAATATGCAGAATGGATGACCCTTTTTTCTTTATTTAGCATAATAACATACCTTTAAGTGGATCATGCTCTGCTCTCATAATGTCAATAAGGGAGTTTTCCAAAGAGTGCATATTCAGACTGTCATACATTCTATTTCGATCCTAAAAGAAAACAAAAGCCTTAGTATTGGAATACAAATTCTGTAGTTTTTAACAAAAACCTTGAAAACAGAGGTTCCTTCTAAAAGCTGCCCACTCAGACACTCTGGAGATGGACAACGATACAAAGTAAAATCTGATTTTATTAACAGTAATTTTAACAGCATCCAAATATAAAACTAGAGAGGCAGTGTGAAGAACTCTGTGTGATGCAGTGTGAACAAATGCCGTGTATGCATTTGACAGCTGTGATTGCCTGTTTCCTTCAGAACTGCTTGAATCAGTTCTAGTGATCCCCAGCACAGTTATGCATTAGGCTGATTAATGAAGGAGACTAATGCCCATAAGAGTTCAATTTCATTTCATGCACAAGTAAAACAGTGAGGAAGGTGGGGAACTACAGGACAAGAAGGGCAGTCATGTCACATAGCAGAGAGCACTTTCTTGGTGCTTGGCCAAGTGGCCAGCATGGGCCACCAGCCCCTGCCAAGGCTGCACTTGCCGGCTTCAGGGCCTTTGCATACAGACACTTGAGTTACAAATGGTCAGCACTTAATGGTTAAAGGGTGGAAAATTTAACCTAAACTATGAACAGGAAATGTCACAAATCTTACTAACAGATTATCAGCCTTATAGAGGACAATTTCTTTTACACATGAATATTAAGAAGTTACCATACTGTCTTTAAAAATATTTTCACTGACAGTAATAAAAGTTATTGCAATGAACTATAAATGTTTTCCCTGATTTTGTTTTACCCAAGACATTTTCTCCCATGTTTTCCAATACACCCAAGTTACATACATAGAAAAAAGATGACTTCTAAATTCTTTGGTCTTTCTGGGATACCTTTCAGAAACTGAAAATAGTTTGTGTAAAACTATAATCTCTTCTACTTTCAAAGCTTCTGGCTAGACTATACTGCACTTAAATCCCGTAATTGTGTTTTTAATTTTACTGCTGTCTTCTGTCTGCACTATAGTAATTCAGCAGAGCAGGATGAAATACATCATATACATCCCAGGACTGGTGAAATTCCCTTAAGATGAAGATATCCACTTAGTATGTATATAATGGGGACAAAAGGTGTATGACCCACACTCACTGTGACTTTCTGTGATGGTTCAGCAGAGCCATAGATTCATTTCAAACTACATCCCTCAGCAAGCAGGTATTCCTCACATTGGAGGAGTAAAAAAGGAAGCTTGGGAACAAAAGTTTTCTATGAATCACACACCATGACTTATGATCTGCTTTGCCATGATGAAACTAGGGTTTTACTCTCATCTCTTAGAAAGCTTAGTCAATGTTGGGATGAAGAAGGAGAAGCCTTTTTTCCCATCTCTTTCTACCTCAAACAACTATTAAGAGTAATGGGCTCCTGTTGGGTAAGCAATCTATTAGAAAATAAAGTATTTAATCAAATTAATATCTCTGGAAGCCCTTGGACAATTTTAATGATATATCAAAAAAAGTAGGTTTCTCTTGTCTCCTGCTATATATCAAACCAAATGCCACTGACACTTCGTTAGGCAATCTTCAACCTGGTTTCAGTGCCAATAAGTCACCAGCACTATTTTAGTTCACAGCAACCTTTATTTTGGGACTGGCTGGCTTTCATTTAGTTCTTTAGCTGCCCTGAGAACCACCAAAATGAAACTGAAGTGACTAATCTGCCTCTATGCCCTTACAGGTTTGTTTCTCAATAACACAATGAAAAGAACTAGCTTACCACAGCAAACGTGCTGTCTATAGAAGGTGTGAGCAGTGACCAAGCTGGATCTGTTCCCTACTGTCCCCCAGCATTCAGAAGGTATCTCACGAGGATTTTTAATGAAGTCTTGAAGTCAGTTTAAGGCACTACTTGGTAGGTAGTAAGTGCTCAAGCAAAAACCAGTGCTGAGTAAAGACAAAACATGCTTTGCTATCACTGTAGTTGACAGGGGAAAAGAACTAGTACTGGTAAAAACCAGACTGAACTGTACATGGTGTTTTATCTTTGTTACAGGCTCATTACATATTTTCTTATTTATTTTTTTTATCAGTGCTACATACGTATGTGTTGAGGTAACACATGACTGTCTGGGAAATGGTCATTAATTCAGACTTAATGACACTGTGGAGCAGGAGCCTGTAAGAAAAGGCTCAACCATTCCTAAGTTCTAAATTCCTAAAACTGGCTACTTGGTCCTCGATCTTACAGAAAAATGGAACAGTAAAACATGTAACACGTGTTTGCAATTTATTTGTAAACTGCTCCACTGGGTGACATGGTGCAATGATTCTAACTTCACCCTTGCATCATTGTATTTTGAAAGTTCTGTGTATCTAAAGTGAAAGGTCTTGCTCTGCTAGAAGCAAGAAATAAAAAGCTTTTCCCATCCTTTTTACACCTTAGAAAGTTTGTAGTTTGTTTCCTTGGATTGTATTACTTAATTTTGGGCAGTGGAAACATACAATGGGCAGGCACAGCACAATATAAAAACGTTGTGAATATGCTTAAGTACAGCAGGATTTAAATACGGGAATTGCATTCTGCTATCCCACTACCCACTTGTGAGTTTGGGTAGTATCTTGGTAATCACTGCTTCAAAATTTTAATCTCTATTGCAAATGACACTGATGAATTGCATGCTATAAAGCAACATTATCTGAAATTTAACTATCTCTAAAGGTAGGTCATTCTTTGGGTACAAGGTTCATTTTAAATCTTTGTGCCTCTTGACTTTATAATGCTACAACACTGTTTTGAGCTTCCCAAATATGTATACCATATCTTTGAAGAGAACAGTTATCACCTATGCAAATAGGAACCTTTAATTTCAAAGCAGAATTTAAAAGTATTTCAGTAATGTAAGTCACACACCAGCAAGTATTTTCTAGAAAGGTCTGTTAAAAGGGTAAAATTCTACAACAGCATGCACTACTAAATCAGAAAACTTCCATTATGGTTTTGGTGAATATTTGGGACAAGCACGAAAAGCAGTACCCCTGAACACGATTGTTCCAGATCTCCATGCATGTGGAAACAGTCCCAAGAATTAGGATTACCTTTAGTTTCATTATTTCAACACAACTGATAAGCAGTTATCTTTTAAAACAACCTGGACCTACTTTTAAAACAACATGGAAGTAGTCCCAAAAATTAGAACTATTTCCATGCTGTCTTAAAGATAGTTCCAGATTGTTTTGGAAGGTAACTGCTTATCAACCACATTGAAATAATGAAACTAAAGATAATCAGTAGGGCAAAAGACCCTGATATCTAAGCATGTATGTTAATGCATGTTTTCTATCATCCTGACTCCCAAAGCACCTTTTGTCAAGGTTGAATTCTGGTAAAATATTTTTCATTTCCTTCAGCTCTGTGGCTCATCAGTCCTGTGCTAAGAACCAAGTAAACTTTTGCTTTGTCAGAAGGTCTGTATCTCTGTGGCATGTCACAACAAAACGCTAGCTCTTTTCCCTCAGAGCTGATAGTTAACTTCTCCCAAGCACTACAAATTCTCAGACTAGTTTTTTTACTTTTAGCTGTCTAAACGTTTGAATCCTGCTTGACCTACCTTTCCTATATGAGGATCACAACTGCATTTGTACAGCAGATTGGTACAACTGCCTGAGTGATATGGTTAATTAAAGAATGGTCTATGTAAGAAAGTTTACAGAGAAGTGGTAGTCATTTTAGGAATAGGAGAAGCACAAAGTACCCTTCCCACAGAATACAAGTGCCAGAACGAGCTTTTGACAGTGTCATGCAAAATACACCTGAGGAGTGTGCATTTGAGAAGTAGTCCTCAAGCCATGCATCTGAATATGCACAAATGGGAGGAGGGCAGCTTTCTCTGAAGAGCAAGTTTCAGTACTCAACTGACGAACAAATAGTTTTTCTAGGCACATTTTATTTAGGACTTCTAAATATACCCATGCAATCTATGCAAAGATTATCCTGTTTGAGCATTTGCAAAAACTGCAGTCACATCTCTAAGCTTATAATATTGTCACTTACGCATAAAGCAAATACAAGGACCAAAGCTATTGAGTGGTGAATAGTTTTGTTAATTTTTAACCACAAACACTAGTTCATAGTTAAGAAGTTTGACACCTTTGAATTTTGAATACATGCTTTAAACTACCAATTTGGAGGGCTACTTGAAGTAAAAAATTAGAATACTAACATAGGTATTAAAATCTGTAAATCAGTAAAATCTTTAAGATATGATCTTTACATGTCTCTTCATACTCTAAAGAAATGTAGCACCATGACATGGGAGCTGAAGACAAAAGTCATAAAGCTTATAGTCATTTCAAGTATGGTCTTACTTGGCTGCAAAAAAGAACTCTAACTTTGACCTTGATGAACTGAGTTTGTTAAAAACTAAATTAAAGAAACCTTTTTAAAACTGCTTCCCAAACTAAAATGTTAACAAGTTCCATTGTTTTCACCTTAAACCTGACCCGAATAAAAATGTGCTTTAAGACTTTCTAGATAGTGACAGCTGATTTAGTAATAAAGTATCCACACTTTAAAAAGTACCCGAATATAGTATTCGGTGTTAATGTTAGCAGTAATAACCTAACAATTCCTACATACATATTCTAAAATATCTCTGCTAACATCTGAACTTCAAGTCATTCTCATTTTAGTGAGGATATACTATAATCATAAGCCCCTTTTTGAAACCATAACCAGTGTAAATGAGAAACTTAATATGAAAACCTATTGAAACTACAATTTTAGCTCTATAAAACAGCAAGGAGGAAGGCTTAAAGTAGACACACAAAATTGCTTGGTTACTCTTCACAGTGTCATTAGTGGTAAAGATGAACTAAAGATGTCTGGTAGACATCTGTGAATGGTCAACCTGACAACAAAGTGTTTAAAGCTAAAATGACACAACCAGCTACGTAAACTAACTAAATTGAGCCTAAAATGCACCAAGAACAGGTCCTGTAGCAAAGACACACCTACTTCCCAGTTACATAAGCATTTTAAAATGGACAAAAAATTCCAATACTGAAGTACTTAATCTCAAGAATATGTATTCATAACCTGGAAACAATCAGACACCAGACTATGGAGATGATTAAAGTCCTGGCAATCTTGACTTTCAAGGCAAATCTAGAAAATTTGTATATTAATAGTTTCAATGAAATAACTAAAGGGACATTTAGTCATTTGAAAGGGAGATTGTTATTCAAGTTTTGGGTTTCTCACAACCCTGCCCCACATGTAGAAATATCTATTCAGTCTTGAGTACTTAAATGCAAATCCATCGACACATAGAACAAATGTACTTTTGCATGGATCTTACATGAGAACATATTCATTTTAACTCAGAGAACAAGGTGAGATAAGCTACTCAGCATATACATCACTGCTATACTATCATGGCTGTTAAATGTTTTGTTGAATTTTACTAATTCTGATTTTGTATTGCATTAATAGAATGAGCTGTATAACTGAAGCAAAATTAAATAATAGGAGGAAAGTCTTAGTTCATATGAAGTCATAAACAGATTTGTACGGTAAGCCCCACAAACTTCTCACTAATTCATTCCTTTGAACGGGTAACCTGTGCAGCTCCTAATACTATTTATTCAAAGGTTGTGATCCTGAAGTTAAAAGCATGGCCATAGACTGCTTTCTCCAATTAGAGATATCCCCAGTACGGTCCTCAAACACAAGTATCTGGTTGTGTGTGTTATTTTAATCATTCCCAGGCAGTCAATCCACTGCATTAAAAACCCTGAAACTGTTCTGTTCCAGCATAGCCTCAGTAAAAAATACACTGGTAAAGCCTGCCTTATAGATCAGTGTTTGGACAATTACACTACTTTGAAGAGGAAGAAAACTTTGCAGCTAGATAATCTCAATGCTTTAAAGTTTAGCATCAGCTGCCAAATACTCAGCACTTTTGAAAAAATGGACCACACATTGAGGAGTCTAAAGACAGCATTAAGAATCCAACTTTAGCAACTTGAATTTCACCTAATATTCACTGGTATGAGTATTATCTAGATCAGCCATTGAAAATGTTAAGCTGTATTAAATTGTACTAAAACTGTCACATCAAAAAATTTGAAATTCTCTAAATGGAAGTGATTCTAAGGCAGAAAAACAGGACAGCAGCTTAAATTAAATATCTAAAACTAACACCTGTTGTGACATACAATCTTAAACTACATTTTGTTTTTCATGTGATTTACTTTCTTTGAAAACTTGGGCACATCTCAAAAAGAAAGAGAAAAAGAAAAATCTGTATTTGTACAAGATGCTACCTTACCATACCAATCCCCAGCTGGAGAGCTATGTTTAAACACAGAATAAGAACACTCAAGCTTTTAGGACCATGAACATTACACACAGTTTGTCTGAACAAACAGGAAGGACAAATCAAGGTGAAAACCACCCAGACATGCAGTGTATTTCCTTAATTCAAAAGAGACACAGAAATTAAATTCCTCTTCATAGAATGCAGTGTTTTTACTAGAATGAAAATAGTTGAACACTGATGCGTAGTATTAAACATTTTTAACATGTTTCAGTAAGATTATTTGCAAGACAGTAAGAAAAACTAAGCTTGCAATCAAAACAGGATACTGCAGTTCTTAAAAAAAAATAAAATGGTTAATTATTTTCCTTGTACAAGAAATATAAATCAAAAAAGTGGATATACAAAACACTGATCTCTGCCCTTGCGTTCTGTCGACAGAAATGCCTGTAGCATGTTTTTTGGGAAAAAACACTTGTATCAATAGTGTTTTATATTTAGAGATATATTTTCAGCTTTGTACCCTATAATTCGGGGTTTTTTTGTACTTTAGGTCAGGGAATAAAAGAGAACATTCATATTATCTGACTTCTTGAAATGCAATATAAGTGCCTAAAGTACAATCCCAGGGGCTGTGTAAGGTAGTGGTGCCAGGTATGTTCTTCTAGAGAATTAGATTATCTAAATAAGGAACCTAGATTCTCTCTAAGGAGAGAGAAATAGGCCTTCAATTAAATGCTTAAGTTGTACAGTGTCAATACTCGACAAGATTTCTAACTGTTCCTTTAATGATTCAGGTACAAGGCAACAACCCTTCCCTGTATGAAGTACCTTTAATGGTGGAAACAGTATGGCTGAACTCAGACAAAATTATATCTACAGGTTTTATGTCTATGAAAGAACTTTATTTCATGCAGTTTGTATCACCTAAAAACTGTGAGAAAGGCAAAAAAGCTTCTCACAGTAAAGCATGTAAGAAAAACTTGGCTATAGGGTTAATTTGCTGACGTTTAAATCAGTGTTGCCATGATGTTTAATTATTTTTACTTGAAACAAAAAAAAACTGCTGAACCTTTTAAAAATCGTAAGAGGTGTCTTTCATAACTTCTGTAAGCAAAAGCAGCTTTGCTGCAACTAATGTGGCCATTGTGAATTCAACTTCACATGGGATATGTTTCAGTTTTAACTAGGAAGTACAGAAAATCTGCTTTCATCCCTACAACCAATACTCATAATAGTTTACTCATTTATTAGTAATGACACTCATTGTCACTGGTATATTAGTTTAATCTCACGCAGTTTTTCATCAGAATTGATGTCACTTCTATTCTGGGGACCACACATCAATGCCAATACCTAATAATAAAAAAGTTTGAGGGATGGGCAAAGCTTCAAGCTTGGATACAATTCTTCTGTGGTTTATCTTGTTTGCATGAGGTACGTGTTTTTCAGAAAATGGATGAGCAGCTGACATGCTGAACGCTATCTGGACTTTGCAAAAATATATAGCATTTAAAAAAAAATGGTAGCTGAACATTAAAGATCTACACAAAGTTAGCCCCTGAGAGCACTAGCCTAAGGAAAGAAGTATTCTGCAAAACTGTGAATAATGCAGTATGTATCCAACATGCACGCTAAGATGTGTCTGCTCTGTGGAAGCTTGGAAGAGATAGGTAACTTCTACAAACACATAAATACTTTTGTGCTATACTTTCCAAATGGCATAAAATTTAATTAAGATTATTTTTTAGTATTTTCTGAAATTGCTACTGTATCTTTAAGAATCCTCAATCTAAATACCACAGCCTTTTATGGAAGGAGACAAGCACAGTACAAATCAGCAAGATGGGTGTTTGACAGCATTGCAATTGCCAACAAGTCCTGATGAAAAGAAGCACGAGCTCTAAGCTCTGTTTAACTTTTTCACTATGACTTGAAAAATGTAACAGCCATCACAAGGAATTAATCACATAACAATAGTGTACTAACTGAAAAATAAGAACACAATTTCAGTGTAGCAAAGTAATTTATGGAAACATCTAGTGTTTGCACAATAGCAGTAGATAACACTGCAACCCTTCATCAAACAGGTTTATTTTTACTGTGTTCTGCAACTATGCCTTTATACATGTCAGGGAGATTTAAGCATAGACAGATCAACAGCATAAATATATCCAAATAGGCCTATGTAATTGGTGGGTCTGGTGCTCAGAGGTGTGACCAACAATTGAGAATGCCCAACTTATCACTTTGACATTATCCCTTAAAAAAAATCCCCCAATCCTTACACAGAAATATTAAGGTATTATAAAGTTAAATTGCAAGGATTTCTTCTCTACCCTATTACATAGAAGTTACTAAGATGATAGCCTAAATGCACAAGACACTTGTTCACACATAAAATGAGTTCATCTGTATTAGACAACCACCGTAGAAGCTTCTGAAAGTTCAAAGTATTGGTCATATGGAGTCATAAGGCATATTGCATAAGCAAATACATTCACAACTTGTGCCTAGCTGCATATGAATTCCAGTGTGTGTGTCACAGCAGTTTCAGTGTATGATGGCATTAATATTTTTAAATCTTAGGCTAGGTTCCTTAGGTTAACATCTTTGGGACAGATTTCAGCGTTTACTTTCTACTATTTTTGCTGCCCTGCACTGCAAAGCATTACCTATTTGTAATATGTTTTACTTAATACAACACAGTTCCTGAAGAGTACCGCGTTTTTTCCCCCATCTTTCTACCCATACAAAAGATTATTCTACTATGATATTTCAGCTAGCAAGGCTACTTAACGGAACTTGTTTTCACAGTATGGGCAAATGCATATACTTGGAGCATAACTTCGGCATGTCCGAAAGTCACGTTAGCTTCAAAAACACTACAAGTATCAGAGCGCTCCTTGCCAAAGTCAGGACATGGCCTCCTGTGCCAAATTCACCAGAAAAATGGGAAGAAAAACCAGAATTCTAGTGGGAAATCTGGTCCCAAGGAGCACTCTTTTCCTACTACCTCAGCTACATCAGCGTTATACTGCCATTTATGCAAATACAGCTCAAGTGTGGTCACGATTATGACAAATGAAAGGCCTTGCTAACAAGGAATGACTAAATTCATGTAGGTAAGAATAGGAAAAATAACATTTTATCAAGAGGTTACTGAGGCTGAAGTTAAGTGACTTACTTAAAGTCACATAAGATGTCACTGGCAAAATTCAGGAGGTGAATCCAGATCTTTAGTTCTAAGACACATCCTCCTGTTTAACACTTCTAAATCACAGGGCTTCCAGACAAAACAAAAACATAAGAGGTGCTAAAATGTGGAGGAAAAAGATCTTACACACAAACATCAGCCTAGAATACCAGTAAAAGACACACATGACAAAGACTCGAGAACCACCTACAAAAGTAAGAAAACCTACGTACAAGGACAAGCAAACAAACAAAGTATCTTGAGTTTTAAAGCCATTTATAAGAATATAAGCATTACCATAGGCAGAAAATACTTTCTGGATTAAACATCCTATGTTTTATTGCTTCACCAGCGCCTACAGTTTGCATCTTTCTTGACAATCAATACTCTTATTCAACTGTGAGAATTATATATTCTTGAATACGCTGAACACGTGGGGATTAATTACAATTTAAGACTAAAAATAATACAGAAACACAATTTTCAAACCAAGTATCAGGGCTGCAACCACTGTATAATTCTCATTTAAAATGAATGAAGTAAAAATGCTATACAAGACTATAAACACACCAGGTATACCATCCTTACCTGCAAAGGAAGGAGAGTATTACTGTTGGTGTCAGTTCGGAAAACATTATCTTCAATCCACGATTTTGGTGTCAGTGATGGAGTAGAGCGAGTAAATTTAGGAGGAGCTATGACATTACCAGAAAAAGGCTTCTTCAAAGGAGAGATCTGGTTCATAGTTCCTGGAACTCCTATGTTTCCAGTTCTACGATGGTCTCTGCCATGCATTCCTCCCCAGGATATATTTCCTGTGCTCCAGCCGCTGCTCTGATTGCTCCAGGGTGACTGCTTCAGAAGAGGCTAAAAACGAAAGATTATTTTATATTATTTTGAAAATACTTGAAATGCTTTTCTACTTAAAAAAACCCAAACCCCAAAACAACCAACCCCCAAATAAGCCATGCGCAGAGATTTCTATGAACCACTCTCTCCTGATAACATGCAAATTAGTTACTGAGGCAAGGCAGAAAACACAGCTTCATTAAAAGAAAAGTCATTCCTACTCTCCCATATGTCTCCCCAATAAACACCGCACTACTTGTGCAGGCAATTTTGATTATCGTTTTAGTACCTTGTAGCATTTTTAAAGCTATGCAGAAGAAAAATTCCAGGGTGTAGAACCATGTCACAAAAAACCCTGAGACCACTTTTTATCATACAGCACTTGACATTGTATGATGAGATCTCTGCATAAGTAACAGAAGAATTTCAAAGAGATTTTAAAATTATCATTAAAATAATATTCATATTTCTACTAATAATTATTGCTATTCAGTGAGTAGTAGTATTTCACTACAGTGAGTAGAAATTTAAAAATTAAAATGGCAGATTTAATTCCCCCTCCCAAGTATTTTAAATATCATTGTCTCAGTATTACCATATAAGAGCAAAAAGAGCACTGACTACTGTACAGAGAATCTGCTTGAATGAGCTATCTTAACATTTCCACATTAAAATGCATTATTCTGAAGCCACTGCTCAAATATTTCTGGAGTAATGAATGGAGTAATTTCTGGAGTAATGAATCTGTGGGATTCTGCAGGGTGTACTGTAGAATTTTTTTTTTTTTCCTATCTAGGTATGGTGTATCTTACACCTACATAAATACACTTTTATACAAATGTATATATACTTATAGTAAGTGCACTATAGTCTCTAATATGAAAATGGAAGAAAGAAGATTTTAGAAAGAAGATTTTTAAAGGATTAAGTTTTTATTCCTAAGCTACAACTTCTGCTGAAAAGTGACCTATTAGTGGTTGTCATATTACCAAGAGGTGGACCCACTGAGCATGACTGACAGTGAAGAACTGTATTTATCTTTAGTAGTCTCAAATCTGACTGTTCTTGGAAACACTTTTTCTCAAGCAGAAATGGAGTGGGGGTATGTGCGATGATTCTAAATTCAGTTCCGTGAAATGAAAACACAGTACTTTTATCTCTAAGCTTAGCCGCAACCAACCCTTAAGCTGCAATTCTAATAACTTAAACATTTAAAGCATGTCAATATGTCATGTATCAGGTAAAAGAAAACTTTCTGAAGACAGAAGGACGAAATTTTAACACCCCCACTGCCTTCACTCCCAGAAAACAAACCAAAAAACCACTAAAGCCATTCTTGGTCAAGTGACCAGGAAACCATCCTATTCTATATAATTATAGATAATGACGTTGTAAAACTTCAACACTTGCGTTGGAATTTTGGGAGAGGCAGGCACTCTATTGTGAAACAAACCTTAGGAGATAATGCCAAATGTTAACAAGCCTCTAATATTGCTAGCTATGCTGTCATGGCACTGTTTAAGTATACCTACAACTTGTAAGTGAGAGAAAATTCCTGTACACCTCACTGTTGGAAAATTGCTTGGAATTTTCTTGAAGGTTATTATAGGTGTTAAGGACAACTAGCTCCGACGCATAATGCATCAAAATCAGTTCTTGAACAAGCACACAATTTGAGATTCCAGTTCTGATACAAATGAATGTCCGCCGATTAAATCTGACAGGATTTAATACTAGAATGAAAAAAAAATTAAGATGAGGCCTATATAACTTCAGCCTTTCATAATTGAGCAAATTATTGGAGCAAAATGGGCTTATAATGCAACAGCTGGTAATATTAACACGGACTTGCTTCTCACTGATTTCTTATAATATTCTGATCCAGTAAAAAACGTAAACTTCCATTTTAACACGGGATCGTTACACCTTTCGATTAAAATCGGATTAAAATCGGTCACAGAACTACCGTAACTTGAAACACTGCGCTGTTCTCTGGTACACATTCAAGCAATGTCAGTCAAAACCCATGAAAAGGCAGCAAGGTGTCAACTTTTGCATCTGACCCTCCTCTCGGTGACCCGTGCCCGTCCGACCGAGCCCGCCCGAGAGCCGGTCCGCGGCTGGGGAAGGGGCTGCCCGGGGGGGCGGCGCTGGCCGGAGCTGTCAGGCTCATTGTTCCGGGGATACCGCGCCTGCCGCGGGCGGCTCGGGGGGACAAGGGGGGCGTTTTCACGGCGAAACTCACGACACCAATAGGACCGTTTGCCCTCTTTTTTTAAGAGCAAACCCTCTCTTCTCGTCCCGAAAAAAACCCCGGCGTCCCT